>JAQIWT010000004.1:0-97998 GCA_034696485.1 Isohypsibius dastychi | reverse complement strand
GAAAAGGTTTTGAAAGTATGGCCTCACTAGGCATAAAACCTATACGTAGGTACCCGTGGTACGTCGGACAGGCTTATCCCCTGACCTGAAGGTAGAAGTCCAACACGGTACGATCAGCTGGGACGTCGTATTCTTAACACACCCCTTCTGGCGCAGCGTGAGTGGGGCGCCAGTCATCAGGGAGAATACGTCGCAGCGTTACATCAGTAGGTTTGCGGGAAAAGGAGAGAGTCGACTGTCTCGGGAAACGAGCATCGCGGTGGTGCATCGAAGCACCTTGCCCCCTTGCGGGTAAAGCGAGCAAAAACCGAACAGTCCTAGTTCCTGTGGGAAGGGGGAAGAAAGTGTCTCAATCGGCTGAGAGCCGACTTTGACAGTGCCCTGAGATTGAGGGCGTGGAAGCGCCACGAGATGAATGGGCCAGCCTCCAATGGCTTGGTGAAGCCATCAGCAATAATCTCGTCCGTCCTGACATCCTTGAGAAGCAGGAGGTTGACAGCGATTGCATCGGACATCCAGAAAAACTTGACGGAGATGGACTTGGATCCCTTGCTCAACTGACCTCGATTGACAAGTAGAGTGGCAGCCTGGTTGTCTTGTTCCAGACAGACTGGGGCCATATCGTCAGCAAGAAACCCAAGTTCGATCAAGATACTCCGCATCCAAAGTCCTTCAATAGCAACATCGCCCAGAGCAACGATCTCAGCCTCAGTACTGCTGAGAGACACAAGGGTTTGCTTGGAGGAGAAAACCTTGAATGGAGCGTTCCTATAGCCAAACCAAAGTGCGCCACCGGTATGACTCTTACCATCCGAGTGACGATTGAAAGAAGAATCGGCAGACCCATTTATACTCATATCACTTGTTGCAATGACAAGAGGAAGATCACGGGTATGGATTAGGTACTTGGCCACGCGCAACATCTTGAACCAGTCGTCTCGATTTGGCTCGCGAAGCCTAGTGGTAAGGAAACCGATGGTGAACTTGATGTCATTGCGGGATCGGGTCACATAAAGCATTTTCATGACCATAGAAACAAACATATCAGCATCCTTCTTGTCAAGTAGAGGAGACTCAGGACGAATGACAGTGAGGGAAGCATCGGACGGAGTTGAGGGAACCCTGCTTGACGAAGTGTCAAAGAAACTTGATAGGGTCTCCTCCAACTCGTTGATGTACTTTGATTGAATCAAACTAATCGTTCCACCTTGGCGATCGCGAGAACATGCGAAACCGAGATAGTTGAACTCCTGTGGATCATACTCCTCAGTGATCTCACGGAACTCTCTCTTGAGAGCGACCTGCAATTCCTTAACTGATGCAGTTGGACCAACACTCATACCATCGTCAACATGGAGAGAGACCACATGAGGACCCTCTGGGAGTCTCTTGAAAAAGAGACATTCATCATAGCGCGATTGTCGAAATCCGAGACCAACGAGCACTCCCTTGATGCGTTCATACCAGGCGCGAGGAGCATCGACTAAACCATAAAGCGCGCGATCAAGCTCGACAACTAGCTCGCCGTCTTCCATCAGTCCAGGACGGAGCTCGGGCATGTTGTCCAATACGATTGGAGCGAGATCAGAATGAATACGAACGTAGACTGGCAGGTCGCGATTCAGTGGGGCTTCAAGAAATGCCGCACGAACGTCGAAGACATGAATGTCAAAATCAAACGACACAGCCAGGTTAAGAGTCAGCAAAATCATTTCCCCCGATACTGTAGGAGATGAGACGTCTCTCGGTTTTGACTTGTCTAGAAAACCCTTGGCGACAAGCCGACCTTTCCACTTGACAATCTCACCGTTGGGAGCAACTTTGGTACTGACCAGCATAACCGTAGGAATGGCTCCTCTCATGTCTGATCTAGAGAGTCGCCTGGCGTTTACCGCCTTGAACACCTTGTGCATCTTAAGATTGAGCACTTCGGTGAGAATAGCCGCCTGCTGAGGAGCAGACGACTCAGATGCGCTGAAGGCTGTCCCGACAACCTCGAGTGTCGCGAACCGTGCCATTGCAGCATACGCAGCCTCCCAGTCAGTTGGGTAATCCCAAAAACCACTGAACCCAGGATCTCCCCTCCTTGGCCGTTTAACCCCGTGCATACTGGCTACAGACCTCTCGAAAGATTCTGTTACCCGGTCGTCATTACCGTCGCGGCCACCATCGCCGCTACCGAGACAACTGACCACATTCACCCCTTCTGCGTATGGTGCGTCTGAGGCACCTCGGCTAAGGCCACCCTGGCCCAAGCCACGCATACTTCGTCTCACCGTCACCAATTCGCCACCCAAGTTCGTGTCCACGAGTCTTGACCCAAGGTCCTGGCGCCCAGATGACGTCGCGCCTTTGACAGAACCTGCTCCAACGCTTTCCTGCACGGGCAGCAGCGGAGCAGCCGGGGACGGTGGCCGTTGCACCCCTTCAAGAGATGAACCCACCGTGGCTAGAGAAGCAGGCGAAAGAACCGGCTCGACCCGTCGAGCCGGCGATGCCGAAGATGAGGATGATACTGGTGTTGAACTCGCCCCTAAAACAGGCACCCCTTGAACGGGTGCGGTCACCCCTTGAAGAGGTGACGGAGGTGTCGCCACAATGTCGGGAATGTCTGGGACAGGCACAATCGGCAGGGTCACGATTGCCTGTGAGGGAGCCAGATATTCACTATCAACATTCGCCACCTCACCACGAGAAAACAATTTGAAAGCTTCCTTAACTGACTCAGTGAAAGGAGGCTCGACCTCCAACACCGAATCACGCACAACTTGAGAAGTAGAAGAATACTCGTTTCCAACGAGCTAGAGAACGAGAGCACTAGAGTGTGGGTTTCGATCAACCACCACACCGAGTTTAGCCTTTGATTTCAGCGAACCATCGTGGTACGGCTCAGTCGCCCATACAACCGTTCCAAACGGTAAGGTAAACTTAGAGAAGTCCGGAGGCTTCCTGTGGAGCAAAGACCACGGAGGAACCTTGGAAATGGTGTTCGGCGTCTGATTTATGCCGAGCACCACATAGCTGACAAGATGAGGTATTGTTTTGGTTGGTAAATCAAATCCAACGCCGTGAAGAGTAGAGTGCGACTTATCTTGAATAGAACGATTAGTCCGCTCGGCGGCTTTCTCATGTCGTCCGGGAGTAACTGGGACACGCTCGAAGCCAATGTCCCCCAAGGACCGATCACGAGAGAGTTCAGCTATGGCGGCCTCGCCATCAAAGTGTAGCTTGTAGACACCTCGACCAAGAGGCGGATCATGTTCGCTGCGCATTGCAGTGTAAAAATGGTGCACAGACCGCAGCGTGGAGGCCAGATTATCTTTGTCCTTGTTCAGGATGAGGTCTGCGCGAACGAAGCGCGTGTGCTCGTCAACACTGACGAGCCATTTGTAACGCCCAATAAACATGATATCAGCATGAATGTGAGAACCGACCTCGACAACGTCGCTTTGGAGAGCAGATTTGGATTTGGTGTTGAATCGGGCAAAGGTTGATTTGCCTTTTATACAACCTTCGCAATTGGCGAGCTTGGCGGCGATGATATCCTCAGATTTGATATTGAACGCGTGATAATGTCCCAAATCCGCCGCCTGGGCCATGATTGTAGTTCCGGGATGGCCTAGCATTTTGTGAAGCCACCATACCTTTTCAGCCATGTCTGGTTTGGATGCAAGGAGAACCAGTACACGTGGGGAGTCCATCCTTCTGATGGTGATGCTGAAAAGCATGTCGGGAGCAAGCTCGGCCTCAATCATGTGAGAATCGCCGTCTCGAGTAAACAGTAGACCGCGTCGATCAACCTCGAGAGCGCTGGCATGAAAGCCAGACGTCCACAGCTTGCCACAGCTAATGAGAGTAGGGCCATCGTAGTTCTCAAGAAGAACACCGTCGCCAAAGATTGGGTGCCGTGCAGTGTGAGTAACGGGCACAGTACCATTTGCAGTATGAAGCACACGTCGAGATTCTTGAGGAATCACAGACGTTAAACATTGCTCGCGTGAGCTAAAGACATGGACAGATGCACCAGTGTCCAAGATACGCCTTGGGGCAGGCCGTGTTGGAGTGGCCATCGTCGGGAATTGAGAGGACAGAAGTAAATGTGAAATTATTGAATTGAAGAATCAGAGAGGTGCAGTGAAAAACACAAAAGAAAACACACAAGGGAAATGAGAACGAAATGAAATGTTAACAAACAGCGGGTAGGTAGAAGTAAGAGGTCGAATCAGAAAAACGGGGACCGGTCGTCGTTTTGATTCAGAATTGGCCGCCGAGCGGGAGGTTGCTCTCATGGAGCGCCATGTAGGCTTTATCGTTGCCTTTGGCATTAGAGTTGGAGTTGGTAGACTCCTTGCTCCTCGCACTCTGCTGATTGTTGGTCCTCATTATTCCACGCTTGCTCTTCTTGCACTCTCGAATCATATGGCCTCGCGCGCCACACCCAAAACACGTACGGACGTTCCCAGTCCGTTGTACTGCCATTTGCTGACGCTTGGCATCGTGATCCCCAGATTGGATCGACGGCGGCGGCGAACGCGCAGTATGGCGGACATGTCCGGGCCCAGGGCCATGACGTGGTTCCCTGATCACGTTGACATTGCCAAACCTAACGTTCCCAGGTGGTGTTGTCTTGGCACGCGGACGTTTCCCGTGCGTAATAACATAAGCAGTACCGCTCCCAGGTCCACCATGAGTGACAAGCGCCGAGACCAAGGCCGAGCGCTGAAAAATCATTGAATGTTAAGAATACGACGTCCCAGCTGATCGTACCGTGTTGGACTTCTACCTTCAGGTCAGGGGATACCTCTGGTTACCCCGTCCCTCACCGGTTCCCAACTTAAACACATCTCATATACCTCTGGTATAGGTCTGAGGCTCATCACAGCTTTCGGCCAACTGACTCGTACGATCCCATCACCTATTATGCTACCTCTGTTACTTTTCCCCGGATCAACCATTTGAGTTGGGGAAAAGTGGATTCTTTCTTTACCATTCATTAACTCATGTATCAGTGGTAGGCAGCTCTCAGAGCTGGGTCCTTTTGTCACAATTCTCTCAATGGTTTTGCGCTTGCGTATAATGACTTCAGACTAAGAACTGAGTTGAGTCAAGTCCTGGGAAGGGCAATCTCTTTTTATTCATTTCGCTCTTCTACATTGTTATACATTCCATCTACACCTGATTCTCCACAGACAGTGACACGGAGTTCGTAAAGTTATTCTTAAAAAATCTGCTTAGAAGGTACCTTTAGAGGTAGAAAGTAGAGGTATTTGAAAACCGAGTTTGAATTTCCCGGTATAGTCAAAATAGTTTGCTTCCAGATTTTAAAAGATGCCGAGCTAGAATGATCACGAACCCCGGTCACATAATCGTGATTAACAATAAGTAATATATTTGGGTGTTAATAAAGACGCCAGTGAGCATATCAAAAAAGCTATTCGCAGAAAGGAGTTTACGTGCCGGAAAGCTCCAAAATCGCGATCTGTTGTCGCTCTCTGGCGAACGCGCAGCAGGAACGGTCTGAGACCTTAAAATCCGTGCCAGGAAACGCAAAGAACAGACCAACCCGCATCACTCCTGAAAGAAGAAGAATGACGGAAAACCAGGATTGGGTCTTTGACGATGATGTCGATGATGGATATGATCCCTTCGGTGCAGAACCGGTTGGTTTCCACTCAAACTCGAATAATGGAAGGATACAACCAGCAAGGCGCTCGGTGAGCACGGGCGTTCTACCGAGAGTTCGTGCAGAGGTTAACAGCAGAGAATTTCTGAATAATTTGAGCCCCCATGAGCGCCAGGCTCTTCCCCGCGAGCTCAATGCGATGCAAACACAGATTCTTCCGTTAGTGCTCGGGTCCGATACCTCAATAGTTCTTTCGGCTCCCACGGGAGCTGGTAAAACATGCGTGCTGGATATGGCGATTCTGCGGAGTCTGATGTTCGATGGCGGGAGGACGCGAATCTATTATGTGGCCCCTTCGAGAGCTCTGTGTAGGCTGCAAAGTATTGGGTTCTCCCAGCGGTTTCGGAATTTTAACATGCGAGTGGAAGTTATAACTGGCGATGAGAGTCCTGACGACGAAGGTGGCGAGGAGCTCGTCAGGGGCAGGCAACCTTCATCAGTGACTATGACGTCAATGATGTGGGGTGGACCCTCAGATCAAGGATCCGGGAGTAAGTCCATTGTCAAAATGATCGTGTGTACTCCCGAGAAGCTGGAAGCTGAGACGAGGAAGTGTTCGGATACGAAACTCGCGTCCACCAAAGTGCTCCTCTTAGTCGACGAAGTGCATCATGTTGGCGAGCGAGAACGAGGGGCGACCCTTGAACTTGTCTTAACACGCTTCTTGTGGGCCTTTCGAGCAAACAGACAAGACATTCGCTTCGTTTCGGTATCTGCAACAATTCCAAATGGTCTCCAGGTTGCTTCTTGGCTGGGCAATGCTACTTATTCGGAGTTCCGTCAACGGCCTGTGCCGTTGCATGTCCATGTTCTTGGATATCCGAAGAGCTCGACTCGGTCGGACTTCTTGTTTGAGCAAGATCTTGACAGATATGTTCCAGAGGTGCTTCGGACGTATGGCACCGGGAAACCGGCGTTAATCTTTGTGTCTTCGCGAAAGGCTGCTAAGGATCTTGCTAGTAAGCTTAGAGAAGCTGGAGTTGGGTCTCGCTCAGCAGACCTTTCCACTGTGAAAACGAGCGACGACACATTGACAGAATGTCTCAGGAATGGTTTGGGGTTTCATTCGGCAGGCCTTGCGACTTCGGACAGAGCCATCGTGGAGAACTTGTTTAAGGCGGGCAAGCTTAAGGTGGTTTGCTGCACATCGACGCTAGCAGTTGGTGTTGATCTTCCAGCTAACTTGGTCATCATCAAATCCACGAGGGCTTATCGAGGTCCAGTACAGGGATTTCAAGATATCGAGCGAGCCATTCTCGTTCAGATGATTGGGCGAGCCGGTCGACCCGGATATGATATCGAAGGAATAGCAGTGATTATGACAAGCAGTGGCGAAGAATCTAAGTTTCATGACCTGTCGAATGGTCTCGTGGCCGTGTCAAGCCAACTAAGTGCGAACAACCTGAGGGAAGGTCTCAATGCAGAAATCGTCAAGGGCCGGCTTTTGAAGAGAACCGACTGTATGTCTTGGTGGTCAATGACTTTCGCCTCGACCGCTTCCTCATGGGATGAAACTCATCTTGAGGCCTTGCAAACTCTCGGCTGCGCCACCATTCAAGATTTTGATGATGGGTCTTCTTCGATCGCACCAACATCGCTGGGTCGAATTGCCTCCACTCACCACCTCCGCCTGGCAACTGTGGCTAAATTTAATGTCATCTGTGCCCCGAGCGCGTCCGAGCCGATGGACACGTTAGATAACAAAGACAAACAAGGGAAGGATGACAAATGGGGATTAGAAGATGTCGCCCGTGTTGTGTGCGACGAGGAAGAGTTTAAAGAACTCGTGCCACGGCGAGATCAGAAAAAGTTTCTCAATTCGGTGTCCTGGACTTTGGGTCGATTCAAGTCGCCGAAGTCTGTAAGAGTTTCAACCCCAACAGATGTGGCATTCCAACTCTTGCAAGCTCGTTTGGGCGGGCTCACAATCACAGACCACAGCCTTCGCGTGAACACAAGCTTTGTCCTTGACAGCGCACCTCGCCTCGCACGGGCACTTCTCAAGATGCTCGTTGATAGCAAATCCAGCAAGGCAGTAGTTTGTGCTTTGCTCTGTAAATGTCTTGAGGCCAAGTGCTGGGAGACGGACGAGGTCTCACAGCTTGACGGAATTGGATTGAAAACGAGGGAGAAATTGATAACCGCTGGAGTGAATACCTTGCGAGATGTGGTAATGCCGTCTAACAACTCAATCGTCCCCGTCAAAGCCTTGGCCCATGCCCGTGTGATATTGGCGTCTAGACGAGAGCCGCGCGTGTCCTTGGTGGATGGTGCTCTCATTATAACATTAAATTCTCCGGCTTCTTCAAGTAGTGCAGGCCCACAGCAGACGAAACCATCTAAAGTTAGGAGTTCGGAATGGTGGCTGGCATGTATCGGGGGACCTGACAGCCAAGTACTAGGGTGGTCAGAGCTCTTAGACCGGCTTGTCGTCCCCGTTGCAGATGTCAGGAGCGCAACGGTCCTTGCCGTTCATCGCAAGTACTTTGGTATCGACTCCCAGCTAACAATTGACATCCACGTCAACGGACAGATCCAGGTGGACGGTCCCGTAGCAGATTTTTGGGAGGGTTTCCACGTCTCCCCTACCAGCAAGCCTCAGACGACACCGATTACGCAGCCGACTGGGCGCAAAAGTGCAAAGGCAGGCAACACAGGAACGAGGAAGAAACCGAAGGATGGATCGCAACCAATCGACGCCTACTTTGTTTCAACGTCTTCAGATGGGACTCAACCGAATCCTGCCTTGGTTCGAACAAATTACTCGTCGTTCCAAACGTCGTCATCCACAACAGTACAAAGAACTCCAGCTGAGAACTCACGGGAACATCCTCGCGTTGCTGTTTCGTTGAACTCTCTAGATGTTGAGGAACGAGAGGACGGGGAGAGTCATCATGAAAGACAACGTCCGCAGAACCTCTCAGACAATCTCTTTCTTCGGTATCGATATCAAGGAGGCAGTGAGGAGAAGTGGGACGCCGAATCTTCTCATCCTCCGCTACAACACAGCACAGTTCCGAAAATCACCACATTCAATCAGAGTCGTGCAGGACCAAGTGGCCACCAGGAGAAGTTAAGGGAAAGTGCAGCAGCTATATCGAGAAGGGTTCGTCAACACGAACCAACTCTCGCGGCGTCAAATCCAGTATCCTGGATCGAGCATCCTCAGTCGACGCGGAATCCACAGCACCCTGTTGCGTCTCAGTTTTCCAGCACGATGGCAAGTCAAGGAGGTGTTGAAACGCGTTCAGTAAATACTCATCCAACGTTCCGTCCTCCTCAGAAGAAGGGCGCAAGTTTTGAAGACGTATTCTTTTGATTACTCTCAACCCTCTCTCTTATTCTGACACATTATTCTGTTCTTCATTTTTGAAAATTATTCAGACAACCGTGTTATCTGTGAACTGTCCAAAGACTCGAACACTGACACAATTTAAACGCCGCTAGCTACCACTACTTAGTAAGTCCCAAGAACACACAGAGTTGCTGGATTCCGTCTTGACCGAGTGTTCTCAAAGATATCCTCCGATTATATATACTCTATTTCAACCACCTGGCAGCGTGCGTAAAGTCGAAAGTTGGCAAAAGAGCGAGAGAGAGCGAGAAACAGTCAGAACCAACTTTGGCTTGGCGAGAGGGTCGACAAGGTGCGTTGATTCCATGCAGTTTTCCATTCGGCAGCGGGGTCTTGTGCCGCCCCCGTTGTATGGCCTGGTCGAAGAAGATGTTCACAGAAGCGGTCAGCCTACCGTTCCGAACTTTGCGTTTCTGGAGCAGCTAAAACTTCGAACGGTTGTGTATTTGTCTCCGGACAACACGGACCAGGTGTTTTTGGATTTCTTACGCGACGAGGGCATCACATTCATTCATCTTGGGGCACAGAAGGACACGACACCCTGGGCGCCGATATCCGAAGAGACCGTGCTTGATACCCTTGCATTAATTCTCGACTCGACCAAGCATCCCATCCTAATTGTGGACCATCTCGGCATGCATAGAACTGGAGTCATTTATGGATGTCTTCGGAAGGCACAGGGATGGGCTCTTACTTCCATCATGGAAGAATACAGGCGATATGCGGGGAGCAAGGCACGGTTGCAAAATGAACAATTCGTTGAACTCTTTGACGTCGACCTAGTAAAGGTCCCAGCAAATCCCCCGCCGTGGTTTCGATACGATTGATATATCTTGTAACATCTCAACGGAAAATTGATTCTTCTTTACGATGTGAGGACTTATTGAGGAGCGTTGGCAAATCTTATGTTACTTCCATACCGGGTAGCTAAATAATCATGCGACAAGAGCTTTTCTATCACAATCAAACGTAGTGGGCAAAAGAATCGAGACACAGGTTGATCGCTCCAAAGACTAGTCTAGATAGGCGAGCTCTGAAGCGTGATTAAGCATCTGTCAGTCTTGATCACAGTATTTGCATCAAAGGACCAGGATCCAGCTAAGGAACGTGATAGGACGGAGATCGTGAAGTAGCAAATTGATGATCGTTCATCAGCAATTTCCCTCTAGTCAATACCACAGATATCGTATCCGAGGCAGAATTCGCATGTAAACATCACTCTTGCGCTTCATTGATTGGAATAATAGTTTCTGGCTTGAACGTCTGCACTGTCTTGTCGCCCACGCAGGCAAACAACCTCTCTCCAGTCATGTCAAAAGCCATCGCCATCACACTAGCCTCGCTTTCCAGAGTTCCGGGAAGTGTTTTGATTGGAAGCTTTTGAAATTCCTTCGCGCTCGTCCAATCCCAGAATTTTATGTGACCATCATCCATTCCTCCACATATGAACTTGCCGTCCCTACTCGTTGCGAGGGACTGCACAATGGCCTTGGGCTCGTTATCATGGAATTGAAAATCCTGCATGAACACTCCATCTGGAAGGCTGCACTTCTTGACCGATCCCGTGGATGCAGAAGCAAATGCAAACTGCGTAGGGTGCACGGCGACGGCCCTCACGCCTTTCTTGTGGTAAGTAAGAGTCTGCATGCACCTTCCGCTCTCTAGGCTCCAGAGTCTCACCATTGAATCCTCCGATCCCGATACTATATGCGGGGCCGATGATTGGAGCCCGAGAGAGACTACAGCCTCCTTATGGCCCGACATTGCGTAAACTTGGGTGCGTGTTCGCATGTCCCACACGCGCACCGTCGAGTCCCGTCCACCAGACACAATAGTGTCAAGGGTGGGATGGACCCCAACACAGTATACGCCCGCAGTGTGACCGTGATAGTGCCGAACGATCTGGTTCAATTCCAGGTCCCAACATTTGATTTCCTTATCTTCTGATGCGGAGAAAAGGTAGGGGTGACGCGGGGAGAACGCCAATCCACGGATCGGATGAGAATGTCCCTCAAAGTTCATCAACAACTTTCCAGTGGCAACATCGAATATTTTAATCACGTTATCCATTCCACCTGTAGCGAATATCCTGTTAGACGGATCCACCGCGATGGCTCTCGGGACGCCACGATGACCGCTAAAGACACGGGCACATTTCCATGAACGATGGTGCTCCGTCTGCTCGTACTCTGGAGCCGCAGCTCGACGTACTTGAAGCGCACGCGATTGAGTCGCTTCTGTTTGGATTTGGATTGGTCGCGATTGTTGCTGGCTGGCTGTTGATGCCACGAGCTCGCTCGCACTCGTCTTTACGCGCTTCGCAACATCCTCCAGCATCAACTGCGATGGAATATTCGTTGTTGATCGCACGGCGTCGCTGGTGTTCGCCAATAGCTTTGTGCCTGAAAACTCACTGGAGACAAGTTTTGCTCGGAGCGAAATAGCAGCAGTCTCTTCATCCCTCGGTGCAACCTCGACTGGTTGTTTCGAGTTCAACCGCGCAAAGTCTTTCGCGTGCTGTTTGAGCAATTCCTGCATCTTCCTCACGTCCTCTGCCACCACCGAGTCGCTCATTCTCTTTCGCTCGTCGGACGTGCCGAACTTGGCACTTTTTAACAAAACCTTTGTCGCTTTCCAGTCTCTTTTGAAAGGCGCGCACGTTTGCAAGGCCTCGTCTCTCCCTCCTTTCTGGCGATGATCGTGCCCCAGTCACTGGTCTCAAGTTGGCTCTCACTCTATACTGGAGACTAACTGTCGTCACACAAGAGGATAATGAACTAGGCCAAAATTACATATCAAAACTCGGTTAGATAAATAATATGAGATTGTGAAAAAGCTCTGCCAGAGCATCGCGCGACAAACAATGCAAAGGAACGAGAATCGACAAATCATTCTACTAGATTACAGCATATGAAATGGGAATGAGAGTTAAAGGATTCGCTATGTCCTTGAAACAACCCTGGGTCCAAACCAATATGTCAATGCGTCAAAAATATGTCTCTCTATACATGCTCACATGCCAATGCAAGAATTATCCTATGTTCATGTCTTGAGGCATCGACGACGAGATTTTAAACCCTAATTGATCCTCGACATTCTTTGTCAGCTGCTTCTCCAGCATATCTTCAAACCCACCAACATCCGTGCCCGTAATTCGGCGCTTGATATTTCTCCACAACTCGGCAACCTGGTAGAGCACCTCGATGCCGAACAAACTCAAGTTAAAGCGAGCATCAGCCAACCAATAGCTAGTGTTTTTCTGGACGCCTCGATTTGCATATATAGCCATGATACGAGGTCGATTCACAGGCGAGTCCAATCCTTTATTGAGAGAGCGAATCAAGTTCAGGTGTCGACCAACCAAACTCAATTCTGGTGGAACTAGGGAGGTGTCTGAGAGCATCTTCACGATGCGCTCCTTGACACTGAGCTGCAACTCTAGTAACTCTTTTCGCGTAACAACTCCATTTGTTGCAATAGGAGAGCGTGTGCTAGCACCTTTGTATGGCCTAAACAGTTGGAAAGACGCAAATAATTCGTGATCGTGAATACCCCATTGCTCGGCAACTTTCTTTACTGTGGCTGTATCGCCAACAATGATCGCATTCCAGAGCCGAGCATATGCTTCCCTGAATGCATCAGGTTCATGGCAATATAACCCGTGATCAATAACAACCACGTCCGGGCGTTTCATACGACTATTCTCCGTCCCTTTCTTGATTCGAATCAGAATGTTACCTGGATGAGGATCGGCACTGCAACATGGCGAGTTAGTCCGATTTCTAGAGAAAACAATAAAGAAGCTCACTGCAAGTGACCCGATACAAACAACTGGTGGGAGAAGAATCTAGTAACGACCGTCATAATCTCCACTGGGTTAAGACCCATTTCTCGAATGGCCTTGGCGTCTGAGATCTTCACCCCGTCTATCCACTCGCATGTCAACACACGTTTACTAGATAGCTCGGGGTAGATTTTCGGGATGGTCACAAATTTTTTTAACTCGGGCTCAGTGTTCTCTAATGCCAAACGACCGTTGTCGGCCTCTATCCTAAAGTCAGTCTCCTGGCGAAGTTGTCCGCAAGTATAAGGGATGCTCCACATGATGGGAAGCGAGAAGGCCTTTTCCAAGAAGAATGCCATCATCTGATACATGAATAGATCGGCGTCTATCTGTTTGGCAATCGCGGGTTTTTGTATCTTGACTGCCACTTTGGTACCATCTTTCATGATTGCTCGATGGACCTGAGCGACGGACGCCGATGCCACAGCCTCGGGCTCGAAAAACGCAAACATTTCAGCTGAAGATTTGCCAAACTCTTGCATGATTACCTCCTCAACTTCCTTTGCACCGACAGTAGGTGCTTTGTCCTGAATCACGCTCAGCGTTTGTAGATATTCTGGAGGAAGCACATGGTTCATCGAAGCAACCGCCTGCGCGAGTTTTGAGTAGAGACCGCCATTCTGACGTACGCACCACAACCACCTGTTGGCCACTCGTTTGTGGACCTGGCTGAGAGTGTCGCTGCTATTTCCAAGCACGAATTTATACTCGATGAATGTTGCGAAGGCGACATAGCCCGCCCTAGAACTTCGATTTATCTTTGCGCCTCCCTCAAGCGTATCGTAAGCATACCCCGCAGCTCCAATTAGGGCGCCAGCACCCAACGCACGCCTCCGCGTGAGTCCCAACATATTATTTTCTGGAGCGAGTTTTTAGTTGCAGTCCCTCTCTCTCGCTACGCTTTTGACCAAGAAGATGTTCCTCTCCGGTTCGACTTGTTGGTAACTCTGTATGCTGCCTCTTTTTTCGACTCAGCGGTGGCGTGTATGATATGTGTGAAGGACCACTATTATTATCCTTTTTTCAAAAAAAAATTCATGGGTGACGAATGTGAAGAACACCATATGCAATCAATCAATCAAGCAGCATGTAGTGATGTGGTGGAGATGTCATCGCTCGTGACGATGATGGAATGGAAGTTCGCGAAGTCGTGAAAATAACGATCGTATTTAGTATAGGCAGTCGAAAAGGCGGTCAAGGATGATGGTCGCGCGCAAGAGAGATTTCGTTTTCATGCCGGTCTCATCACTGCACACCCAAAAGCGGGGTGTGGTCGGCCACCTCGGACTGAACATAGGATGGTTGAGTGCAATTTCAGGTTTTCTGCCCATATTTCTCCAACTTTATCTTTTACGTTTCATGTACTAAGTACTATTTTATTATTGAACAAATTTATCGCAGGTGAATATTTACTATAAACTAATCTAACTTTCGACAAAAGTTGGGTATCGAACACTTTATCATACATATTTTCTGTTGAGATAAGGGACTCGAGAGGCCTTCGTTTTGCCGTCCGCAAGTGGCACGGCTACTATCATCCAACCACTAACCTTGTTGATAGTGCCTTTCGCTGTCACACCTCGAAAGGCGCTTTTGGTCATCTGAAATTTAGCCAACGGACCGCATAGGAAAGCGTGTACGGATGGTATTCGCGAGGCTCGTGGGGGCTTTGACCCTCGCGCTTTTTTGTGGACTTGCCGATGCTGCGCGTACCTGCAGCACGATCAACGTTCCAGGTAAGCGCTTTCGGAGTTAGCTATGCTTACCTCCACTAACATTTCGGAAACAGCGTGCCGCGAGCAAATCGGCCGTGATGTCGTTTTCCTCGTCGACTCAAGTGAGTCCATGTCTCCTGAGCGGTTTTACAATGAGATGCTCGACTATTTGCAGAGTCTTTGGTGGTTAGTTTTGCGTACTCTCTAAAAGGTTAAAACTAACTTAAAAGCATCGCAGTGCATTGAACACAGGGTTCGTCAATAGAGGTGCCGTAATTACCTTCGGATCAGACATTCGCATTCGCATTCCCTTGAACGACTACACGCCTGCGCAATGGTTCTCGGCGGTTGATGCACTGCGATCGGATTCAAGCCTCTGTTGCGGCTGTTGCACACCTACAGCCGAAGCGTTCACTGCTGCAAAGAATCTGCTCACAGCCAACCCGCTAAGTGGAGCTAGGTCCATCGTTGTTTTCGCTATCACGTGAGTCTTTCGAGAATATCATACTTACCTATTTTGAAACTAATTTTCTTGCAGAGACGGAGACCCTTGGCAGAACGAGGCTTTGACACCTGGAACAATTTGGTTGTTCCCTAAATACGCCCCTGCTAGCTACCGCTATTCTATCGTCCCGAAAGAGGCAGCAAAGCTCAAGAGCGCCTTTTTTGACGTGCGTATCATGCTCGTCGGTGTCCCCAATCGATTTGACAACCCTCCCGCGACTGGTTATTTTGCGGGCGTTCCCGACCCTACCAAGAGACCCAAAGGCACAAAGAATCTCAAGCGCCAGTGCGTTTCTCGGAAGGGCAAGAAGACATGCGCTAACATGGAGACGCCACCTTTCCCGATTGTTTCCACGCCAGTAAACAAAAATCTCTTTTCGTTCGCGGACTGGAATGTTTCAAGTCTTCTAAACCAGACCGCCTCTGATCTCTGCCGAATTCAGCAAAGCCTTGCCCCAACTCGCTCGCCTACTACGCGCGCACCTACATCCGCGCCAACCCAAAGTCTTGTGTTTGAGGGTCTGGATCTCTACCTTTTCCTCGACCGATCGCGCAGCATGCGCTGGCATGCAGATGTGTGCCGTCAGGCCCCAGGAGCGAATCCTGATGCCCCAGATACCCAAGTATGTTGGCAATTATTCACGAGATTCACAGAGTCCATCGTGAAAAATGCCACACAAATGAAATATCCAGTGAATAACGGACAGCCTTTTGGTTGGCAAGGTAATCGTGCGACTTACCAGCAAGGCGTACGAGTATGGATCTACGGTTTTGCCTGCACTGACGGCCAATCTGTGCCAATTGTTGAGCGCATTGGCGAAGGAATCAACAATGCAACTGCTTTCGCTGAAGCCATGAACTACTCTCGTTCATTGATTCCTGAGGGTGGTACCTGTCCGTCAGCGGCGATTGAGCGAGCTCTAGGACAAATTATGAAGGACGTTATTGTAAGGCCTTATAAGGCTGCCGTTCTAATCACGGACGGTGTGTGGTACGACGTACCCGCTCCCGAGATCGCGTCTAAAGGCTTTGCCCAATGTAAGTATGACAGAAGGAAACGACGTGCGAAATAGGACACAGTACTAACGCTTGTTGGCCACAGTAAATGTGATGACTTATGCTCTTGGCATCGCCATTCCTGAGAATGGGAACAACTTTGGTCTGAAGCCATCGGAAATTGCTCTCCAGAAAAGCCAACTGTTGGGATTTGTGAACGGCAGCGTGGATCGTGTCTATAACTTTGGCCAGGACGGTCTGCTCCTTCTTGATAACGTCGCATCGGATATCATCGCTGGTTTGCCAAAAGTTGTGGAGGCTAGCTATCCCAAGGTTATCACCACGCCGTGGTACTGCGGGTTCAGCAACAACGAACGTTGCTTGAATACCGACCCCAACAACTTCAACTCTGCTCAATTTTGCAAATGGATTCCCAACAATTGGAACAATTTCGAAGGGAATGGCAGATGTATGGATAAAACTTGGTGCAAATGGCCAGCGAAGAGCGTTTGCACACGAGATAAATTTTGCGTTTGGAAGAAAAACAGTTGCATCGCAAAAGCCTAGCTAGCATTCTTTTCATATATATTGTAATGATACAAGTTATGGTTATTGGACGCCTTACCACGCAAGCATTAGAGAACAAGTATTTTAAAATTTGGAATAGGTTACTGTCGCTTGGGGACAGTTGAAATGATAGCATTTGCGAGCCAATCGAAGCCTGCATCGAGGCCCTCGCCTGTGAGTGCACAACACCCTTGAACATGGTAGGGACGCCGGATTCCAGCCGAGTCGAGATCCAGCTCCTGTGTTAGCTCGGCTGGACTTAAACATTCTTTGACATCTTGTTTATTTGCAAGGATAAGAAGAGGGGCCTCAAGAAGATCCTGGTTAGCCACTAGTGATTTAAGCTCGATCTTAACCTTGGGAACGTCCTGTCTGTTGGATGAATCTATGACTAGGACAACTCCGTCAGTGTTGGTAAAATATGCCGCCCACGTTTCTCTAAGACTGTCTTGTCCGCCCAAATCCCAACACTCTAAGCGAACCCCACCTTTTACTACTTCCTCCACGTTGCTTCCCATTGTCGGTTGCGTTGATACTGCCTCGCCAAGGCGAACTCTATACAGTACGGTTGTCTTTCCGGCATTTCCAAGTCCAACTTTGGGTTTAATGAAAGACGCGTTAGTGTCAGTGCCTATGTAACCAACGAAACCATCAAACACTTTGAGTCGCAACAGTGCCAAGGACCTCAAGCATAAAACCTCTAACCTGCAAAGATCTCTTCACCTTTCGCTTCAGTCTATTCCAAACGCAATCGGTATCACACGAAACCACCTGCCCGGCCATGAGAGAGATAACGTACCAATCACGATTTTAGCTTCCCTCGTTCCGCCAAACAAGTTCGAGAGCGCCCCCAAAAGCGAGGAGAATAGGCCGCCCATCTTTTCACGACTCGTTCCCTAAATCAGTCCCGGACGCGCACATCGCGACCACCAGAGTATCACAAATCCGGATGGGTTTGATTTCGATTTATTTATTGTATACAAGTCAAGATGAATCACAAGCTTATTCTTTCTTTTGTGTCGCTCGCAAATTTCGACGCTGACTTTGGGCTTTGGCTTTGGATTTGATCGTAAAGGATTCGGACGATCGGAAGTCTGATTGTCGAGTGGAGCGAGGGCCGAACTTGAGGTCATCGTCATGCATAAGAGACACAGAGCGGACTCACAAAAGAGAATATATACACACATTCGCCAAATTTTCTCTCAGCTCAAAGATCGTCAAACGATGCATTTTACGGGGCAGGTTTGAGGAATAACGTTGGAGAAGCTGACTTTACAGGGCTAGTTAAAGGTTGTTTTCGCAAATCCAACGCGAGCGCTAAAGTCTTAATTGCACGTTTTAAAAAAGGAATACAGTGTTCAATAAATTACATAGCGTACTTAAGTAGATAAGATGAAAGATACAGGGGAAGGGCTAGGTTGGGCTGCGGTGACGGGTAGCTCGCGAGGTTTGGGATTTTCAATTGCATTACGGCTAGCGCAGAGTGGCTTTGACTTGATCCTGATAAACAGACCGTCCAAGACAGCAGAAATAGCGGCACAGCGGATTCGGGAAGAAACAGGTAGGGTTGTACAGCTTGCATTTGCGGACTTGACGAACGAGAGCGAATGCGTCAAAGCTGTAGCGAACAAACAAATTCAAGTCCTGGTAAATTGCGGAATATACCAAGGTCCTGGCATGCAAGCTCGGATTGACAGCATATCCTCGGAGGAATTGCAAAGGACGTTCCAGGCGAATGTGCTTTCCCAGGTTGCGCTTATTAAAACCGTCTTGCCCAGTATGGTCGCTCACAACAGCGGCCGGATTTTCCAGATGGTTTCAGGATCATCCCGAACAAGAGCGATCAAACCCATTGACAAGGGAGGTTTCCAGAGTTTCGCCTATGTAGCATCTAAAACTGCAATCGCAAAACTCGTGCCGCTCCTGGCACTTGAGCTAGCTGACCACAGCGGTCTCATGTTCTTCAACATTGATCCAGGTCTGGTAATCACAGACAAAATGCGCGCGGAGGGTACGGTCGAAAGATTCACCAAATGGGGAATTGTGCCCCCTGAGCACACAGCAGATGTTGTTGCGTACCTAGCAACACAGAATAGCGACGAGACCAAGAAAGCCAATGGTGCAGAATATGTTGATGCTCCTGCACTCTACCAGAAGCTCGTTTCGTCAAAATTATGAATTTAAAGCTTTGCTGGCACAGATCGAAATGTTCCTTTCTTTATTCTCGACTCCCAATCATGACGATACTTAAGATAAAGATCGAGCGCTGCCTTGGCATCATCGGCAGGGTCGTGTCCTTTTCGGCCCTCCTGAATCACCCTATGAAGTTCTTCCAGCGCAAGTATCTTCAGCTTCCTTGTATGACCCGTATGCGATTTAAAACCCATATAATGGGCAGTATCGCGAACCAGGTGAGCCGGATGCTCCAATCGGAGGGCGTCGAAGTCGTGTTTCAAACTATGGCCTACAACAATATTGTTCCGAATGATCTCGGCGACAGCCGCTTGAGCTGACTCAAAGGCGACCGCAGACGCTGAGGATATGTGATGCGGTTTAACACCACTATACTGCGTGCGGAAGTCAATAACCTTTCCTGGAGGCTTGACAAATCGATCGTAAACAATGCCACCACGTTCATCCACAACGCAAACTCGGGCAAGCAAAGACACTCCGCGCTCTCCACCGACCATTTCGCAATCCAAGCCGAACACTTGGCGCTTCAGCGAGGTAACTGCTATGCCAGGTACAGGAGTGTTCGATGTCGAAATAAACGCAACCGGCTGAAGCGCCTTCGCCTTTGGAGGTATTCCATCGGCTCTTGCCTTGATTGTGATCGGCAGTGACTGTCTTACTCTAGCCCAGTTTGAATCAAGAGTCGGTGCTTTTTTCTTCTCTCTCGGTTTCTTCTCCTTTTTTCTAGGGGATATGTTTGATTGCACTGGGGGACCCGGATCAACCGTTGACTCCAATTTCGCTGTTTCTTCTATTTCTTCAGGCTCTGTCTTGAGACGTTTGGTTTTGTCCTGATTTACTTTAGCAGAAACGGCGACAGTATTAGAGTGAGGTACTTGACCCCTCTTTTTGTTGTTCATTTGTTGCCGTTGATCGATCGAGAAACTATTGTCAAGGGGCTAAAGTTAGTCACCAAGCCACAATAAGCCGTTGTAAACTTTGGTAAAGCCGTTGATTGAAGCGCTCAGAAAGACCGAAGGTGTCGACATGGATATTCAGAATTGCTGAATTAGTATTTTAAAATGGTTCCTCACAGCGCGCGGGTCACACATAATCTGGTCCTTAACTCACCATTATTGGTCAAGAAGTCTGACAAAACCACTGGTCGACGCCTTCAGGGGCCTCTCACCGTGCCCGCGTCCTCTCGCTTTCAACGAGTTATGACTAAGGAACAGACTCGAAGAAACGATTTGTATGACGGATGCAATTCGATTTAAAAGACTAGACCCTGTCCTTGAATCGAGTGTGATCTAAAATATGTGAAATGATGAATTTTATTTTTTATTTTGGTCTCGTCACAGGTTTTTCGTAACAAGTCAAATCAGAAGTGATACGGTCGTTTCGATATGGTCAAGGAGAGGATGATCTCCACAACATGCATTTGACTATTATAGGAGGTCAATAACTATAGTTTACACTTGAGACGGGCGTTGCTCCGCCACGCTGCTCTTACGGTGTATTTTTTATCGGCACAGAGGCATCTTTGACGCTCGAGTCGAGAAGTGAACTGTTTGTTCTTTTTAAAGTATTAGCTCAGAAGCAGATTTCGTGCGAGAGGACAAGTTCGCCATAATTGGTATGTAGTTTGGGTGGAGAGGTCGCGCAAGTCCAAGTGAGAATAGAGCTGCCCTAGAAACAGGGAAACAGCAGTCCAGAGAGAGAACGAACGTTGGGAGTAAGGAAGGAGGCACGATAGCGACGCGAGCCGACGTCTTTTTTTTAAACCGATTAGCATTTTGGGTGTGATTCGCGTATCCACAAGCCTTGCAATTGCACTGCGGTATGCCTCATGCCCGACTTTTCGCGAGTGTCGTTAAAGCAGGAGAAAGATTACGAATAACAAGATGAATATAGATATGGGTGACTTTTTTGGGGGAGGAGACCCACAACCTGCCAAGAAGGACACCAAATCAAGCGCGTCCAGGTTCGGATTTGGAGGTTTTGCAATTGCGAAGAAACCCACTGCCAACGGTTCTGTGGCGAAGCGTGGATGTAAGAATGATGATCCGGGAAGCTAACTCTGCGACTAACCATTTGAATGAAAAGCTGCAAAAGGAAGCACCACAGATGAGGACTATGAGAACCCGATGGATTTTGGTGTACAGCAATCATTGAGAAATACCCCGCCCAAATCAGGCATCTCTGGACCCCCCGTACCGTCAATGTCCTTATCCTCACAATCCCCAACGTCTGCAACGATGTCACGAACCCCAATGCTCGGCGCAAAGCCAGCCCCGCGAATTGCTTCGACCGAATCAAAATTGCAACCACAATCCGTGACATCTGCCAAAGCGGTCCCTGAGACAGTACTCAAACTCCCCCTGCCTCCAAACACACCGGTTGCCTCACCAATAATTCTTGCAAGCAAATCATCAACGGCCAAGCTGGCGGTTGTAACCGATGATACAAAACAGCACTCTGACTCCAACTCAATAGGATTGGTCTCACCTACAAATACCAAAGTGCCCCCTCCCCTCCCTCCTCGACCTTTGTCCCCCAAGGGATCGTCGAAGGTTCTGAAAACTGTGAGCGATGTTTCTCCCCCAAAGAATCAGCATTCTAGTCCGCCAGCGAATGACCAGGTCCAATCCTCTGCGGCTGCGGCAATGGTAAATACGGAGGCTGTTAGAGGGGTTCCAACGATGGATTCCGCAGTTGCGGCGAGAATATCTGGTGTAGCATCCAACGAGGTACCCCCGCCTCAGCGCACGGTTCCACCGTCATCAGCGCAACCCGCCTTGGTTCCTCCACTCCGCAAGATAAGTTTAGCCGCTGGAGCCAAGCCGTCAGGATCGGGAATACTTTCTCTCGACCCCACTAAGGCCGAGAGAACGGAGGAACTTCGTCCCGAGATAGCCCCGTGGACGGTGTTTAGCGAGGACCCCGAAAAGACGCTTGCGAACGAGGAGCTTCGTTCGGCTGTTGCTCCTTGGACAGTATTTAGTGAGGATCCTGCAAAAACTTTGGTTAACGGGGAGCTCCGCTCACAGGTTGCGCCTTGGACAAGCGAACCTGATCCAGAGCCTATGGTGCGCGAACCCAGCACTGGAGGCCAAAGTGACATGGACAGAAGTCCGGTCGACAACAAAGTTATTGGCATGGGCGCATTTTTCTCCAACTCTGATTCTAACATGGACGATGACGATATTGAGTTCGAAAACCCATTTCTGTCGGGGAACCCTAAGACTTCGGCTGACGAGGACGAGATGATATCTAAACCCTCCCTTGCGAAGAAATCGATATTTGGAGCACGACCCTCTCAAGTTGAGATCAAAAAAGCACCTGCTTCCCCCATAATAGCCCCGGCGCACGCACTTGTCAAGGTACCAGAGCAGAAGAAAGTTATCGATTACGGTGAAGTTTTTAAGTCTCCAAAAGCGGCCAACGACGATGAAGATTCTTTCATGAATGACCCCGAATTCAGGGATGCACCTGAATTCGAGTGGTGATATGTGGTGTTCTAATCCTGAGTTGCCATATTTTCATATTATTATAATGTTTAATCAAATACGCTCATCTGCCAAGCAACTGCATGCTCCTTGCAGTGTCCACTACGTATCGATCGATACCCAATCAAATGTAGCGAGAAACGTAGATTTTATGGTCGAGCCATGTTCATCGTGCGCATTGGGATCTGCATGCCCCGTACCTCTTCCGATTATTGATGAGGTTCCCGGGATGGTACTAGTTCACTTATCCTCATTTATATATTGTTCTCGCACGAGTCATGCACTGTCATGCGTCATGCAATTGATGAAAAGAGTCATGGATGGAGGAATGGAATGGAGATGGACCAGATCACAGATACGACTACGAACATCCTTGTGTTGGGAGAAAGATCAAAGAAATGGTGTGCGGAGTGACGGAGTTGAAGAATTTGCATGGACATATATATATTCACAAGGTATTGTTAAAAATATTCACGAGTGCACCGTGATATTCTGCTTCGCGTGTGGAGCGGAGCCAAGACCCCTTTCGGAGAAAAAGCGAAACCGAGACAATTTTGTGCGCGGGGAACCGAAACCGCGTGAGTCAGATATTATTGCACATGCGAACATACCATCAAAGAGGGTGGATCAGCTCGGCTCAGAGACGAAGAACGGTGCTCCGTGTGTGAGCGTCGTGAAGGTCGGAAACTCCCGACACGGTTTCAGTACCTCTTGTTTGTTTGAAGATACGAAGCCAGAATAATGTTGCGTTGTGTGCTCGTTGCACTCTCGGCTCTGCTGGCCATGAGCCGGAATTCGTGCGAGGCACGGGAGAATCTTCCAAGTACATCGCTTCTCTCTGTCTTGCTGCCTACGCCCCTGGCCCAAGATATGCCATCAAGTAACGATATAGATCATTCTCTGACAATGTACGACATGTTCGCACAGTCGTCCTCGGCAACCAAGTCATCCACGGGAACGATCATTTACGTTCCCTGGTCTACTTCGAATCCCTGCAAGCTAGAGTACGATCGAAACACGCTGCAGAAGGCTGCAATGTACTTAATTGACCGAAATCTTCCCGAATGTAGCTTAGTACAGGCCATCTCGCGGTTGAGGAACGCTGAGGTTGTCCTTGTTGGAGACGACGTTTGTCAGTGCAGTCGAGATATGCTTCCCCCTTTGAAGTTCCGCAAAGAGTGCGAAGCTTTGGCGAAGAATAATTCGTCGCGATTGGCGGGCGAGGGGTCACCTTGCTCACCTATTCTGCCACGATTGCAGTCCAAACTCCCCAATGAATTCATGTCCCTGAAAATTCCAACTGTACTAATTGATTGGGTTGTGGCCACGCAGATCAAATCATGTTTGAATGGGGTGAAACCATGCACAAAAGATTCTGTGGTGGTGGGTAGGTTCATGTGGGGTTTGAAGAAGAAGCAAGTATTTGCGGAGATGTGGACAGCAGCAGAGAGCGATACAGAGTTTAAGCGCGCTTTCGCCCCCTTAGCACGCAAGTTGGATCAGCGCTTAGTGTTTCAGCCGAGATTCGTCCTATATGATGCCAAGGAATGGGGATGTTCCAGTCTCTCCTTGCATACACCATTTTGCTCCACTTCTTGCGTAAAAGAACGGTATTGCACCCCAGGGTCTATGACAGTCAATGGCAAAACTTCGTTAGAAGAGACTTTGCGGCAAATATGCATTTACGAACAGGCCAGTCTGATTACAACCTCTGCAAGAGGTTGGTGGGATTACGTCGACAAATTTGGCTCACTATGTGGTCCAAGGAACTTTACGCAGTCTTGCTCTGAGAGCGTTCAAAGAATGGTTCCGGGTATCTCCGTCGAAGCCACTCGAGCATGTGAGCAAAACAGCTGGAAAGCTGACAACCACAATCAGCTGTTTCAAATTGAAATTAGTGATCGTTCTAATTCTTTAGCGACAATCCATCCTGCCCTGGCGATTTCCGGCTTCATCGTACGCCACTTTCCCAAGGGAGCCGCCTTCTCCACTACAAGCGTATTGAGTCAGATATGTGATCAGTTCAATGATCCGCCACCCGTCTGTGCATGCGTCAATGGTGTATCTTCGATCAGGGACTGCGGAGATAATAGTTGCGATGCCACAGAGCGGCTTTGCTTGAATGATCGGAAGTGTTACCCTGACGATGAAGATTTCCCGGTACGATGTTCCTCTTGTCCCGCAAATCAAGATTACTGTCCTTCAACAAGGTCATGTACTACAACCTGTCCGAAATGCGCAGATAAAACAAAGCCGTATTATTGCGTTATCACCGCTCAGTGTGTCCATCGTGTTTTGGACTGCGTCATCCCCAACAATTCGACCGGCGGTGGTGATTCCTCAGGGCCATCGCCTCTGCCTCCTTCTGCTGTTGCCTCCATTGTTGTGGTCGTGATTTTCACTGTTGCAATCCTTGCTTACGCCATATGGTGGAGACAACAACGCAGTAAGTTCCGAAGCGAGGTGTTTGAAATCATGGAGCAATACAGGCCATTGGATCGTGCGGGAAGCATTAGTAGGGCGAATCATCAACAGGCACTGATAGCAACTTGAGAGCCGCACCCTCCAGTTAATATCAGCAACCAAAATCCACTCGATATACTGTTTGCACGTGCTCATGCTTCATCGCTCTTGAAATTTGGTTCAATCTTTCTTATCTTTATCTTGGGGTTTCTTTTTCTGTGAATGATTCATGCGCAGTGCAGGAAGGCTGTGTGTGATTGTTACCCTAAGTTTCATTACAATTTATATTCAATGTCGAGAACCGCACCAGGTCATCTAAGTTATCTAGCCCACACTTCAAGGATCATTATCATTCAAAATTTTGTTTTTCTCATCAATAAAGAAGGGATATGTCAACGAAACCGATTATCTCATTTCCCATCGTTGAAGGTTCAAGAGGTGGGACCAACAATGATGGCACAGCAATTAGGACCATTGGTCGGGAACATCCGAGAATAGGTTTGCATCCCCAAGAAGGACGATTGATGGAATCGAGTCTTAGCAGAGACCAAGGAAAAGCTTTCTCTATTTCCTCAGCTTGCCTGCCCGTCGCGACTTGGGAGGGCTGCCAGGGTTACGAGGAGCATTGAAATTGGGCGTTCCCTGTCGACAACCATCTTTGTCAAAGTTTTTGCCGGATGAAGGGCAGCATGCCCATGCCCAGACGTCGTTGTCATCCGGATCGGTCTTGCACCACTGTCGTCCGTTGTTGGCAGTCTGCACGGTTCCATCAAGGCAAGGCTGCAGATCGGGAGACCCATCAGTGCTGTCCACAGCTGCAACGCAAGCAGGAGGAAGTTGCTTCATCAAAGTTGGCTTATACTGTCGAATGGTGTTTTGCATGAACGAGACCTGGCCAGGGGTGAAATGATCGCGGCACGAATCTCCCGTAGCAATCATGTAAGTGCTAAGATCATCGACGCCGCTCTGTCGGCATGAGTCACGGCGCCCAAGCTTTTGGCAGCTTTCAAGGGGGTTGCCCTTCATGCGAGGCGTGTCTGCAATCATATCAGAGTTGGATTCACTTCCATCACAGTCGCCCTCATAAGGGTGCTTGAGACCATATGCATGGCCGATCTCGTGGACAAGGATTTTACCTTGGTTCCAGAGTCCTTTGTTGAATTTATTGCCAGGAAGCAGTTCGTGGTGGATAATTGCGCCGAGAGCATAATGATCCTCGCCAGTCTTTTGGCGGAACCAAGAGTCATAAGGCAGCCAGCTTAGGCCCAAGTTATTCTGGCACCAGCAAACATATACGTTAAGGTGGACAGCCCCGTCCATCATGTAACGAGGTCGAATCTTGGCGATAGTGCTCGGTAGAGTGCAATAGTTGAAGTAATCATCGTTTTGAACGTACCGAACGCCAGCAAGCTTGAATTGGATGTTGGTATCTGTGGCGCTTCCGTATCGGCCTCGGCGTGCATCTGCTCCAGAGTATGCACTGTTCAGCATGTCAATCTGCGCTTGAAATTCACCGTATGTGCGCTTCCCTGTGCCATCGGCCTTGTAGAAGTTGATGATGCTGATGGGTTGGACAAGATCGGGAAAGTTGGATCGACCTTTTCGATCTTCCTCGCCACCACCCGAGGCCAAAGCTTGCATAATCGCAAAACTTTCGTTACCCGGCTCTGGCCAGCCAGGGCCCAAGTCATGGTTGTCGAGGATGAAATCATGCTCACCGGCCTTAACCATTCTGTTGTTGTTGACATTGTAGAATTCGTTGAAGAGTTGAATGTCTTCCTCTGTCAGAGTCTGGGCAGTGTCGTTGTGGGCTGTTGTTGGTGAAAACAGGCTTGCGATAGCGATAGCGCTCGCAAGCAAGGTTGCGGTCTTGGTCATTCTCTTCAGGTCCAAAAGTAAATGACTTAAAATAAGGTCGAAGGGCTTTGGGGTTTAATTGTAATCCTCAAATATTGTGAATTTTGTTGTGTCACAACCCTCAACCGAAAGTTTACGGTGCGAAATGCTTGAGGGCGACAAAACATTATGCTGATGGTCCAAATATGGTGGCCCCAGGGAGTCAATCGCGCCCCAGGTTTCAACCTCAAGGCTGTCCGGCACCTGCGAATGTTTCTGGCGGTATTAACATCTGGTCAGCTAAATCATGTCCAGCACCGGACAACCTGCAATACCGTCTGGAACTTTTGCAAACTTGACACCCAATCCCCCTCGCCAAAAATCGAAAAGCATTGCCTAGATCAAGGTTTGGACATTAAACAAAGTAGTCCCACCCGACCGCCTGGCGATCATACTTCCACCCGCGCGAGAGTCCGAGACACAATCACGCATGAAATGTCATGTCATGTCAACCTTTCGCAGTAATATATTTAACAAAAAGGGTGGTCGAAAGGCATTTTGCATATCGCACAGGCTGCCAACCGCCTTCGCTAGATATGGCTGCAGCCGGTGTGATTCTCGGTCATTGCTATTAAGGCACATTATTATATTCACACACAAAAAACTCCTGCGGCGCTCCGCTATACATACTAGTGACTGTTTAAACATGATACGATTGGTCCACCCCTTACATGGCTATGCGTAATACTTACCCCGCTCCTAACATAGCACGCCTCTGGCTGATTCATCACGGGGGTGGAAAATCCTCTAATTTTTAAAAGATTCAATTTCTTTATAAACTACATTTTCAAAAGCATTCTGAACGATATACAGGCTCTCTTTATATTTTCCATATGTGTATACACCGTCCTATTATTCCGCTCGCGTCGAAAGGTTTATAAAAACGATGCGATGATTCTTATCGCGAAACAATACTTCGAATAATCGTCATCTCCTAAATATAATTGTCAATGTCTCACATAAACCTATAAATAACTCGTCGCTTCCGCTAAAACGCCATATGCCATGAATTATTTCATATCACCCGATCTCGTACACATATGGACCTCATGTCGTCGCACAGGTATGTATTTGAGCCGCCTCCGAAATCACACATCCACCCAGTTATTTATTAGATGAGCCTCCGATCGGCCTCTGCTATAGGGGACTCGATATGATATAAGAACCTCGTCGTCACAATACCCTTTACCAACAGTTTCTGGGCTCGCTCATCGCTCACAAATCCGTACCCGCCGCATACGAGTAAATACCGCCAACGTATTTCAGATGTACATATCTCGCTTCTGTAAAACGCCTGCTGACCGTGAGTGCATCATCGCTAACTATAACCACTGTCGCATGTATGCGACGACGCTTTATTTTTTAATATACATACCATTCTTTGTGTTTTCGTCTCAAAACGCCTATGTCGATACAGAATAAATATAAGGATTTATACATACCAAAACAATAGAGTGCATTATGCAATACAATATATGAACCCAAAACGACGCATAATAGGCTAAAAATACGCATGCCATTCTGACTCCTATGTCATCCCCGCACGCAATAATTTATGTACGTTTGTTCGGATGTTACTCACGGTTTTGGGTTGTTGCTTTTCCAAAAATATGGGGAAATCGACTCTACTAAGCATCAAATGTGTCAATATTATGTTCGTGTGTAGTGGCGTCGTACTAGTGCAGAGATGAATGTGTTGCTCCCTTCTCATATATGTATAACATGTGTTACCTTTTCAAAATAAATGGTCATAGTTAATTTTATATTTAACGTCGATAAGAACAAGTGTTCATTACCTTTTTTTTCAAAATAAAATGGTAATCGTGCTCTCTAATATATCTCTGTACTCGATTTTCTTTATATATTTTTTTAACCGCCGAATAAAACTAAAATCTGCAGTCAAGCCTGTATGTAGTCTAATGTGCATCGTGTGTACTCACCTTCCTTATTTGTGTCCAGGGTCCAGCGCAAGTCTTCCCTTGCGCCTTATACACCCTAAGCTGCAGAAGAAGAAGAGAAGAGAGACTGACTTTCAAACAAGACATTTCAACCGGAGCTTTAGCAGGACCAAGAACGGTAAAAAATAAAATAGCTAGAGTAGATTGGAACAGACATAGAGGAGAAGAGGAGAGACCCACGTGCAGCGCCAAATAACAATAACAATACGCATGCAAATATGCAAAGCTTGATGAGAAATTTTCATCGTCATCCTGACCTGATCCTGTACGAGTACATAGCGGATAGATATAATGAATGAATGGTCTAGCGTTTGTTTTGATATCGAGCAACGTACGCAAAAAATCAAATTCACCACCCACAAGATTATTTATTTTAAACACGTTATCATATATTTTACAAAAAACACACAAACAAAATCAATTCTCATTAAATTTTAGTTTTGCCGTTTCAAAATATATAAAGCAAACTAAATCTCCGTCTCCGCCCCCCTACTGTCAAGGTGCACGAGCAGGGGAATCAGGCAGGATCTCGCGCGCGCCGGCGGTCGAATTTTTGAATTTGAGTCCAGGCGGTCTGGACCTCGCCCAACTTTCTAAAATTCCCCGAGGCTTTACCCAAAATGTCCAACAACAACAATAACGCCTTCTCAACGGCGTGCATCGCCAACAACACCTGCTTCCCGCTCGACCCGTGCGTGAACTCCTCCAACTGCCGCAACGGAAGATACCAGTGCAACACTGGAACACTCATGCTGGGCACAGATTTCAACGACACGTTTGGCCAGTGCGAATCGACTTTTAGCACGGGGTCCATTCTATACTTTACCGCCAATATCTTGCTTTTCGCTCTTTTCTGGTTCGTCATCTTCCTCTACTACATTATTCCCATCGTCTGTTGCTTCCGATTCATCCCGTGCCTCAAAAAGAAGGACCGCCGCAGAGGTGGTGGCGGAGCAAAGAAGGGTGCCGTCACGAACGCCAAGGATGGCAAGGCGACTAAAACTCCTGGCCCTGCAGGGAAGGGAAGACCGCCAGCTCGGCAATCCAGAGCCACCAGCAAGGCGATGAACGAGAGCCCTCCTGACCACCTCCCAAACCTGAGGACCGTCTATCAAGCATCAAAATTGGCGAGTACTCTGGTCAGTCACGATATGGAAGATGGCGATGGAGTTGTTCTCGCCACGATTAACAGCAGAGCGCTCGCGGTTGAGCGTGCCCAAGCAACCAAGTTGTTCAGGACGTGTGCACTCCTTGGCGCATTGCTAGACATCAACCCCGATGCGCTTGCGAATGTAGAACCTCAGATTGCCGCATCATTTGCGGAAGCCCACAAACTTGTTCTTGATGGCCTTAGGTCATCCACACCGACGGGCCGAGCCAAGCAGTCGTTGGACAGAGCAACATTGCTCTGGGAAGAGATTATCCGCATTATTGTCAGTAGCTGCTTTCCTGTTTACGATGGTGCCGAGGATTGGGTAATGGATGGCCATGAGCACAAAAAACTCGACGAGTACGTGGTTAAATGCCAAGACATCCTGGACACTGGCGCACCAGAGCGATCGTGTTTGGAAATATGTCGGCGCACGCCAGCTAAGCACATGCCAGATATTCCTCCCTTGCCTCAGTTTACTCAGTCCGCTGTCCCTTCTCACAACAAGCCACTCAAGGAAGTTGTCGAGGACGAGGTCAATGAGGTTGAGGTGAACTCCGCAAAATCAGTCAAGCCTGCCAGTGATGACTCCACTGATGATCTCTCGGACGGCAGCTCAGATAAATTGGGATTGGTCATGATGGCAAGTGAAATGTGTCAAAAGAGCATGCGCAATTTTGATACCAGTCTCCTCTCGTCGCGAAAAATGTCGCTTGCCGTGTCCAGTCGTAACTTCGACGTAGAGGCAGGAGCGGGGACTTCTAATGCGCGACTCACAAGCAACATGGAAGATGCCCCAGAGAAGGAATCAATGTTAGCTCGACTTGGTCGCACTGTGTCTCGAATGCAGACAGAGCGAGCCCTGGTCAATATTTTGGCAACCAGTCCGGCTGCTGCCATCCCTGACCTCGACAAGTTGTTCCAACATGCGGACTTGTGTGCTGATTTGCATGATGGAGCCAAGATCTTGACTCTCTCCAATAAGGCATCCGAGGAAGATCGCATGGAGGCTCTCCGAAAATACCGAATCGCCGCACTTTTCTGCAAGTTGATGCATTTAGACCCCAGCTCTCTCTCTCCTGTTATCAAGGAAAAGATCGGACCTGCACTTGCTGAGGGTCAGGCCCTAATGACCGAAGGTATGAAAGGCTCCACGACACCTGAACGAGCATCTGCAGCGTTCAAGCGTGCCTCCTTGCTCTTCACAGGAGTCACCGAAGTCCTCACTGCGCCCGATGGGCCGTTTCACGCTTTTCCGAAAGCGGCAGAATGGACGACCGATTCCGTCGAGTTCCTTGCCTTCGATGAATACGTGCACGATTGCATCTTGATGTTCGAGGACGAACCCCGTCGAAGCTGCTTGCAGAGCATTTGGCATCGTAGTCCTCTTCTGTGGCGCAAATTCTGGCAAATTTTTGGCATTCCTGATTCCATGAGGAACCATCCATTCTTCTACTTTGTATACCTTTTCACTTGGGGCATGTTTGTCATCCGATTCTTTGTAGTCACTTGCGACATTGGTCGGGATGTTTTTGATGGAAACGGCGCCAATCTCACCGTGGAAGTTCTCGGAACGGTTCCTGCACATGTGTGTCTGCAGACCAAGGGGAGAACCTATTTGGGCGTTGGTCCGCAGTACACTGCCATTCTTGGCAAGGGCAACGCTGGCATTGATATTGCTGTTCCCTTGCTGTTTGGTATCATGCATTCTCTCCTCTTTGTCTTTGGAAGCATTCCTGTAACAATGGCTCGAGGATTCTGGCGAGACGTTAGCTACTGGATCCCGATTACCCGCCGATTGTTGCCGATCGACGATCACATCTTTGTGCACAAATTCCTCGGAGTAAGCTGTGTCTCCCGCTAAACTTTTGATATGCTTTGATGACTAACGCGTCCATTCCTATCAGTATCTTGCCTTGTTTAATCTCTTCTGGGGAGCCTGCTTGTGGATTGGTATTCTTGGTGTTCAAGAGTGTTTCAATGGGAGTAAACACGTCACGTGCACCGCGTTCGATCCGGAGAACATCAAGGTGTGGTTCAACTTGTTCGAGAATGTTGTCATGCTGAGAGTGGTAGTAATCGGTTTGTGGTTTTGGGGACTGACCTGGATGCGCTATCAGACTTCCCCTCCCAAGTATTGGTTTTTTGGGTTGTGCTGTTTCAAGCGATTACCAACCACCTTCCGACAACACTTCTTTGAGTACGCTTACATTCTTCACGTCACAATTGCGATTGCGACTTTCATTCTCGCTGAGGCAGCACGCTTCCAAGTGTTTTATCCTGTGATGGCTACATGGTTTCTGTACATCCTTGACTCGTGGAGGGAAGTGCTCTTCATGACATTTCGATGTGATGTCGAAGTGGCTAAATCAACCATTCACATCGATCCGAGTGACCACAACCGACCCACGACCCTGACAGTGCGCTTTGAAAATCCGTGGCGTCCAAAGTGGCGCGGAGGGTGCATCAAACGCCAACCTTCGCAAGGTGCGGGCATGTGGGTTTTTGTTAAGATCCCTGCAATTTCCAACATTGAATGGCACCCGTTCAGTCTTGCCTCTGCAGATGGCGACGACTTTGTGCAACTCCAAATCGGCATTCGGCCAGGAGTATCTATGGGATGGCGAAAGCCCGATAACTGGGTGCTAGATAAGAACAGTGCTCTCGCCAAGGTAACTGGAGAGGACGCTTGGATTCAGAAGCACGGAAAGACTTGGACGTACAAGCTATATGAATTGCTCTTGAACACTCAAGGCGACACCAAGATCCCATGCAAGATTCGCGGTCCGTATGGGAGCTCTTTCAGGCTCTGCTTCAGCAAGTCCGTCCGAGGCGCCTTGATTATGGGAGCGGGAACTGGACTCTCTGCAGTTGAGTCCATGTTGCGAGCCGTGCTGCATCGCAAACAAGCTGGTAGACACGTGCCAAATCACGTTTGGGTATGTTGGCAAGCACGACGTGTTGGCGATTTGCTATGGTGCTGGGATTCGCTGAACGAGCTTCTCATCAAGGCCGTGAACGATGGCATTGTGAAGAAGCCTCTCGGATGGACGCCAGCGAGCAAGACGCTGGGTTTCCTACGTATCACTTTCTTCATCTCTAGATCTGAGTCAGTTCAGCTTGATACCTTGCGTGGATTACCGAAGCGCAAGGATGATAACCAGAACATCCACGAGTGGCTCACCTCGAACAATCGCATCATCCAATCGTCTATCTCCAACGAAGGAACACACATTTCCAAGTACATCAGACACATCCGCGCCGAGCTTAATAGGTTGGAGGATACTCGCAAGGCCAAGCTCGGCATTTCTTTCTGCGGACCATCGGCGGTTTCCAAGGTGATTGCCAACGCCGCTGCAGACGTTGGTGGTCACATCGAGTTCTCCTCAGATGCTACAGCATGATGTGATATTCTTTTGTTTTTCGTCAAATATACATCCTTTTCTATCCTCCGCTATATTTCGATATATAATACTCAAACCTAATACCTGTCCTGCGGTAGATTGCGATTGCCGAACAAGAATGTGCAAGATCTTGTCTATCGCTGAGTTCTCTTCACCCTTTAGATTTTCAAGTGGACGGATGACTATGAAAACTATTTGCATTCAGGAACAATTCAATTACAAGCAGCAACCATTCATATCCGTGGTGCCTTCATATAATACTCTTAAAAACAAAGCAGGCACAGCCATCTATTACTATTCATCTTCAACGCATCGGCATTTATCGTTAAACTTGTCCGCAAGGGCGTCCATGTCCGAAGAGCGTCTCTTCCGGACGAGCAGCAGCGGGTCGGCGATGGTTAAGCTGTCTTTTCGATCGACCCCGGAACCATCTCCAGATTTATCAGAGAACGGTAAGGGATTTTCCTTTACAAACACCCTTACCCGCTTGAATAGTTTAGAGATTTGCGCGCCTTCATTTGGTGCGACCAACATTCCTTTAGGCCTTGCCTCGAGGCCCTCCCTTGCGTTGAGAATATGATCCATTCCGGAGTCGTTTGCCTGCGTCTTTCTCGAAGCAGGGGCCTTGAAGAACTCTCTGGGTGGCTGAATAGCGGGTCGCACCGCCTGGCCTATTTTGTTTGCCTGATATAGTTCGACAGCGCTTGGTTTGTAAGCATGTACGTTTGTCATCGTCGTAGGTGATCGACCAAGTGAATCTTGAAACCGAGTCATTGTGTCCTTTTTCCGCGACCAAGTGTGGTCACAGATCGGGTAGGTAACGGGATGAAGTATCGAAACCGGCTCGGGACTTATTATAGTCCGATGGTTTTCAGATGCAGATGGGTAAGAATTTAGAATTGTCCCCGCACAAGTAAATCGCTTGAAAGCTATTCCGACACATGCGCTTCCAGAACCGCAGGTTGTCTTTCGGTACTCTCCAGGGCGTCTGTCTCCGTACCGGTTGGCCACCCGTACGTAACCGCGCCGCTGATTGTCCCCTTGCACGGCGTGTTTGATTTGTTTATTGTGTAGCGATCGCGCTGCAACCCGCGAGACAAACAAAGCCTATGTCTATGGTAAGTGGCACAAATATGGACTATATCTCCGTAAAAGGCGCAACCGTATTTTTAACTTGTTGTTCCGAATATATATGTGATATTCTGACGACGCGTTTTAGTTTATGTACTTCGCGCGGCGTAACGTGGAGTAGTGACAGCAAGGAAGGACAGGAAGGACCGGAATAGGAAGGAAGGTACGAACGCGAGTGTGATGATTTGGCGCGCTTTCTTTTTCTAAAAGGGCATTGTTTTCAAAATAACAGCGTGTTCGAAATGTTGCCGTACATAATTGCACATGAATAAATTATGGTATGTTATCCTTTTATAAACCTCCTTTTTGATAACACACACTACATATGTAATGAGATTTGTGATTTAATTTCAGAAGGAAAACGCGCGTGTTTTATTTTAGAAGGTTTTTATGAGGGTGGGTTTACCATACCTTCTAGCTTCTACATACCACCATTTCATTTATTTTTGTAGTGAAACGACTACGCCTACTTTCACCTTAGTTATTGTGATGAAACGCATTCACCATCTGCTGCTGCTGCTGTGACGTGGATGAAGTATGATGAAGTACGTTGCCTACACGCTCAAGGACTACTTGGGAGTTGGGACGTATGGGAGGAGGTACAATTGGAAAATACCAACCAAACCAACCACAACCACGCTCCTCCTTTTCAAATAAGTGAGTTTCCGCTGCTTCTTCGGAATATATAATGTATACTTCCGAACTCTTTCAAAAACATCAGGTCTAGTTGTTCCTTTCTTTCGAAAAGTTTCTTTTTCGTATTGAAGGGAAGGAATTTATGACTTGCCTTTTCCTGTATATAGACGCAGTGTATCGAAAACGAACTAATTGTACGTACATAATTGACGGTTACTGCGGGTAAAGTCAGGACCAAATCCACATAAAGTGCATAAATGTATATACGCGCATTTAAGTATTAACCTACGCGCATCGCAAATAATGCAATAATAAAACTGCCGTTTAGAGGAGATGCAATTTATAGATATTATGTTGGCCTGAACGGGAACGCTTTCAGTCTCTTATGGAAACCAAACTACATATATGCGTTGTGATCTTGGCTGTTTAGTAGAGGGCGACGAACCTAAAGAGTATTATATGGTCGACCGTGTGAGAGAGCATAGGGAGAGCACATCAGAGTATACCTCAAAACATTACCCTCTAATTTATACTAACAAATAAGGAAGACCTGTCGTTTCAAGATCCTTCAAATGTCTACAACTACCACGGAGTGGCGGGAGCAATCCCAATTTAAACGAACTCAACGAGGATGAAATCGACTCTGAGGGCTGCTCAAGTCCCGTCACAATTAAAGTGGATGCCCAGCCCCATATCAGCATGCATCACAGTTTGATAACGCACAGGATATAGTGTCCTTTACAGTCAAAGCTTATATCGTCGTAATAAACGTGTACGTAAGTTGAGTTGCGAGAAGTCCAGGGCGAAATCAAGTGGAGGTTAGACTTTCTGCTATTTCCGCAGAATGCTGTAGTAGATATGAAGATATTCATCAGGCTCATCAGTTGTCTAACAGTACGACAATTCCCCCGACCGTCGGTGTGTTTTAAATATATTCCCTTCGTATCTACTCTGATATGATCGAATTGACGAGACAATCAGTATACCATTTTTGTGACCTTTTTGTTGTTGATGCCGACATCAGAGGCATGGCATCGTGGAGCAATTACCACTGCTAAGTTTGAACGGTGGGTTTGGCCGTATCGGATGCAAAGATTATGTCCTCCAACTGCTGATCCCTCGCGTTTATTCGTGAGAGTTTCGTCCTCATTATGAGCATTTACCGGATGCATTATCCAGTGTTAGTGTGCCGAATCGCTGCTTGAATATCATCGGCAGACGATACCGTCCTTTGTAATGCAAAGATTTATGTCAAAGCCTCACAACAGTACGGCGCGTTATCGTCGCAAATTCTCACATGACTATGGTGCCCTCGATTCTATCGATTGATTCTCTCAGCAAGAGTAAAATGCAGTTCTCTGTAATACCCGCAATAGGATTATGAGAGCCAACTTGAAAAACATTGTGTACAAGTACTGTGGTGTACATCTCCTCCCCACCCACGCCTTCGCCGCACATAGCAATCGAGGACTTATCTCCATCTCAATAAATCGGAAGGTCGTCGTTATAAAATCAAAGGCGCTACATACATAGGATGGCTTTACGGGATTTTGTACAGATCATCCTCACATTTATATAACTCTATGGTCTGCGGCCTTCATAGGATCGCTGCAATCAGCTTTTAATTATCACAAGTGCAGGCGTCGCTTATATAATATATGCGCACCGGCAGGGAAAAGATTGATTCTATGCTGATGATGCGCAAAAATCGACGTCAGTGACACCCTTACATACATACATAATAAGGATATGAATGGATCACGCGAATGCATACATAGTATTTGTGAACAAATTAAATCAGAAATCACAGTTTGGAAATCGAAAATCAGAGCACAGCAGCCGGATAGTGCAGAGAGAGACAAACAGTCCTTCGTGTCAAGTAGTTGGCGTGAACTTGCGGACGCGCACAACGGAGAGGTCTTGTCTCTGATTATTTATTACAGAAAACATAACTGAAGCGTATAGCTGAACTCCGTTTGCAGTTTGGATTTGCGTTATCTGAGAATGTCGGTTGCACTCAAGGTCTCATCGGCGCTGAGAGGTCGCTTGAAGAACCCAAAGCTTCTCGAGCCGTTTTCGACTCCAGGCGCCAAAGAGAGGTTTGCTGTGAACGACCCATCTGGCGCCCTGGGGCTAAGCGAACCTATCGCACTTGTTCCCGATGTTAGCGATGTCGAAGAAGCCATCTCAAGAGCGTATGAGGCTTTCCAAACCTTTTCGAGGACAACCGCGACTCAACGGAGTCGGTTGCTCAAAGCACTTGCGGAGGCCCAACGGAAGAATTCAGATGACCTGGCAACCATTCTGAGTTGCGAAAGTGGCAAACCTATCCGCGAGGCCAAAGGAGAGATCGAATACGGAGCATCGTATCTAGAATGGTTTAGCGAGGAAGCCAAGCGCGCATACGGCACCGAGATTCCTGCTACGTTTCCAAATAGGCGTAATTTTGTCACCCGCGAACCAGTGGGAGTGTGTAGTTTTGTGACTCCATTCAACTTTGGAAATGCGATGTTGGCTCGCAAGGCCGCGGCTGCACTTGCCGCTGGTTGCACAATTGTTGCCCGACCTTCGGAGGACGTGCCTCTTTCCGCGATCGCCTTCAGCAACCTGATTCAGACCTTGTATCCTGAAGGTGTTTTTAACATTGTGCCGTCCTCACGCGATAATGCAGATCACGTAGGCAAGGCCTTCTCAACAGATGAACGAATCTCCAAGTTATCTTTCACAGGTTCCACCGCCGTGGGTAAAAAACTGTTGGCTCAATGCGCGACGACGGTGAAGCGTACATCGATGGAGCTTGGCGGTAATGCGTGTTTTATCGTGTTTGATTGCGCTGACGTCAATGCCGCCGTGGATGGTCTCATGGCGTCGAAGTTTAGAAATGCAGGGCAGACCTGCGTTTGCTCAAACAGAATTTTTGTTCAGAAAACGGTTTACCCGTTGTTTGTACAAAGGCTGAGTGAGAAAATAAAGAGTCTTAGAGTTGGTCGGGCATTGGACGATAAGGCGGAGATGGGCTCTCTCATTCACGATCGTGCAGCTTCAAGGGTCGAGAATCTCGTCAATGATACCCTTGCGTCGAATTCAGCGCAACTGATTCTTGGAGGCAAGCGAGAGACTACCTTCAACAGAAATTTCTTTCAGCCCACGCTATTGGTGGACGTAAAGGACGATGCTGCTGTCTTCAGGAACGAAATCTTTGGCCCGGTTGCGGCAGTGGCATCCTTCGACTCGGAAGAGGAAGCAATTGCTCGCGCGAATGGAACTCGGTCAGGGTTGGCCTCTTACTTTTACGCAACAAATGCCAATCGTATTATGAGAGTTTCACGGGCCCTGGAGAGTGGCATGATTGGAGTAAATACTGGCATAATATCAACGGAGGTGGCACCATTTGGGGGGGTGAAAGAAAGTGGCTTTGGACGCGAGGGTTCCAAATATGGTCTGGACGACTACACGCATCTCAAGTATGTAGCATGGCAATACTAATCTAACGTAAATGCCTTCGGATGTCAATTCCACAATGTTATACATACACACAATAATTTGATCAAATTTTAGAGGCCTTTTAAACTTATACCATGAATTTGAGCGTCTTCTTGGGATACTTGAAGATACATTTCAAACAGTGCTGCCTTGGTGGTACGACGAGGTAACGGGGTCAAGGTAGCCCCCCAGTCTTTCCATCCCACCAATGTCGTCCTCCTTGTAGCCTTTATAAGAGAAGTAAGCAAGCAACGCCCACGAAAACACTGAGAAGAACGATGATGCGATGGCTAAACTGGCATTTGCATGGCTAACCATGGACTTTAGAGCCGCATCCGTCTTGGACCAATCTGATGCAAGCATGACAAAGACTACAAAGAAGAACAGTGATCCAAATGCCGAGAGAATCCCCTCGCCCAGATAGATATATCTGTGATAGCTGGCTAAGCTCTCCCACTGGATCTCAGCAACGACAAACACGAGCGAGGTCAAAAGGGCGATAACGCCAATCAAGGTCGAGAACGAGCAAGCGCCTTCGTTGCGATCGAAACCGCACACATTCTCATTGGAGTTTTCTAGCGCTCTTGCATTGGCCACACACGCGACAACAAGGATGGACAGAAGCTAGCGAGCGTTAGTGTTGCAGGGTTCAATTGGTTTAGCTGGTGACTTGACTTACAAAGTTTGCCAAGTGGGTTGGAAGCAAGGGCTCCTTGAGCTTGTCCATAAAGTTCCTGAAATACTGCTGCATCATTTTCTCGTGCTCTTCGTGAAGGCAAGCTGCAACTTAAACACCTGAGAATTTGATTTTTAGACGCTGGTACCCCCACTCACTGTCTAAGTAGGCTGATGAACCCACACTGGGATATATTTGCTCACCCCTCGTCGCCAAAAATTGGTTCGCCGTTCTTCCGTCGCTGACCCCCAAGCGGTCGATTCACAAATCAGGCCTTCTCAGATCTCGCCCTCGGCTTGAACTTTATGTTGGTTTGGATGATCATCAATTCTGTGCCCCGAGAATAACAAAATCTCTAGACACCGAATTCTTCTTCTTGAAGGGCAAGTCGTCGTGTTCTTCGAAGGTCCTCGTATTGAGCTCTTTCTGTGCTTAAACCTGCCTGAAAAGGTTCAACTAATTTCCAGCAGCACGGCATGTATAAGTGTACGATTCAGAGCGTATTGGACAGGAGGAACCCGTACCCGGGTAGATCAAATGCTCGTATTGGATGATACGAGTATCTCACTCGACAGATCGTATGAGCGTTTTTGAGGTTGACCTACTAAAATTAACGAGTGTTTGATATTGAATTATTCGTATTCTGCTTGTGGGTCAACAGTCTGTCAGTCCATCCCATATGAGCAAAACAAGCTGCAGCTCACAGGAGTGCTTATCATCATCATCATCTTGCTGCAGCCCTCCGATTGGCACATCGAGGTTAAGTCTCTTTTTGATCTGAGAATCAGTTTTATAATTTAGTTTGTTCGGAGGACCTAGCTTCGAGAAAGGAAAGAGAATGAGGGCTGCCATCACTGGGGTCTTTGCTCAACGTGAGTTCACTGCGGTCTTGCGCGCATGGAGCGTGTATGTGTCCCTTGGCTGTTGGTATGGGAAAACAGATCAACCATCTTGGAGGGATTCACTTGTAGGGCTTATCCAGTAGTGTCAGACGAGATGCGAGCTAACGACGATCGCCTCTGTGGCGGAATCTCAACAACAGAAAAGCGAGCCATGAGCTCGACGGCCAAGGTGTGGGTCGACAAGAATACCCGAGTTCTCATTCAGGGTTTCACCGGAAAGCAGGGAACTTTCCACGCGGAACAGGCCATCGCCTATGGCACCAAGGTCGTTGGAGGAACCTCGCCCAATAAGGCAGGTCAGCTTCACCTTGGCAAGCCCGTGTTTGCCACTGTGAAGGAGGCGCGAGACTCGGTCGGAGTGGATGCCACCGCCATCTTCGTCCCGCCTCCGCTCGCCGCCAAGGCCATCATGGAAGCCATCGAGGCGGAGATCCCTCTCGTTGTGTGCATTACCGAGGGAATTCCCCAGCAAGATATGGTTCGCGTAAAGTGGCACTTGATGAGACAGAACAAGACCCGCCTCATCGGCCCTAACTGCCCCGGAATCATCAAACCCAATGAGTGCAAGATCGGAATCATGCCTGGGTACATTCACAAGCCCGGAAAGATCGGTATCGTTTCCCGATCGGGAACCCTCACGTATGAGGCAGTACACCAGACTACCACTGTTGGGCTCGGCCAGAGCACATGCGTCGGCATTGGAGGCGATCCCTTCAATGGAACTAACTTCATCGACTGCTTGGAGAGGTTTACCAAGGACCCTGAGACTGAGGGTATCATTAGTGAGTTGCTCTTTCAAAGAATTTAGATTTTTGCAGACTAATAGCGTGCAACAGTGATTGGAGAGATTGGTGGCCAAGCCGAGGAGGATGCTGCCGATTGGCTCAAGATGCACGGAGACCCTAAGAAGCCCGTAGTGTCGTTCATCGCAGGTCTCACTGCCCCTCCTGGTAGAAGAATGGGTCATGCAGGTGCTGTCGTTTCGGGCGGCAAGGGAACTGCACAGGCCAAGATCGAGGCACTCAAGTCCGCAGGTGTGCACGTTGTTGAGAGCCCTGCCAAGCTCGGAGCCAAAATGCTCGAGGTCATGAAGAAGGCAGGAAAGGCTTAAGTAAACAACCCTTTCTATTGGTCGGACATATGTTTCAGGCTCAATATGTCTAGTGTTTTTATAAGTACAAACTGGAGCTAACCAAGTTATAGTTTACATATCGATTCAGAAGAGTAGATCCCTTACTGGTCAACAAGGTCGTCTTTCGCTGCTCCTTCTCTCATGTATTTTAAAAGCGAGTCCCATTTTTGCAGAGGTCTGGGACAGAAATCAACAAATCATTCAAGGGTTTCCGTTTCGTCCCCTACCATCGTGCCGCCGCTATTCTCCGTATCCGAGTCAGGCTGATCCACAGCAAATTGTGACTCTTGGCCGACAACGTTGAAAGCAGTGCCGACTCGCGCTACGCATGCGTCAATGAAAATGGCTCCCAGCATCCTCAGAATCGACGACAGCATATTTTGCAATTCAGGAGGGAAACTCCGGATGTCTGATTCGTAGCGGGAGAGGAGATCAAATATCGTGCTTGCAGAATCTTCCGCGCCAGCGTAGACCGCGAACCTATCGCAGCAATCGTCGCGACTGATGAGAAGTCCAGCAGTGGCTGAGGTTGACCGATGCCTCACGGTCGAAAACAACCAGCCAGGTGATTGGGAAAGCATGCGTTGAAGAGGATTCAGCCATGACACCCCTTGTTCAATGCACGCAAGAATATCGTCATATCTTGGATCAATCATAGTCAGGGACACGCGGGCCTCCTCACCCACCATGTCTTCCTCGATTACCAGCCAATAGACCTCGCCTCTTGCGCTCGATTGTTTTACGGTTCGCCAGAATGACTTCCACCTGACATCCGCTGCACACACCTCGACCTTATGCTTTGCCCACTGCGTCGCCATCTCCAAGTCGCGATCAAGGTCACTGCGATCTTCCGCTAAAACACATAGCTCTGCGTAAACTAAAGTCACTCGCGATGATACCGGAGATGCGACCACACGTGTCACTTGCAACAGACAATGGAATCGATTGTCCACGTGCACCAGGACATTACCTAGAGCAAAGTTTGAAATGGCAAAAGGGGAATTCAACGATGTATTTCTTTCGATCAAAGCGCGAGTCCATTCTTCAAATTCATGTTCAAGTATATTGCGAACCTCGCAGGCGATTTGGGAAGATGTGATTCCTTTCGTCGCTCCCCAATTATTTGATCTAATGTTGCGGCCAAACTCAAAAGCAAGAGGAGCAAGTGCAGCGTTCATGTCCTGGCAAACGCATTTGATCATTTTTTCCACATACATGTCATACAGCTTTGCACGGACCAATGGTACAGTATCATGCACACCGGACAAGGCTAAGCCCAGGCCGAGCCCTCCTTGGTGCTTTCCAAGCTCCCGCACCACAACATCGACGCCGACTCCCCCACCGGCCGCCCCGAGTCGTGCCATGAGAAGGTGGGTGCCTCCCAAAATTGAGAAAAACATGCTCGCACCTGTCGTTTCTGAAATAAGAGACATCTTTAAATCGTCCTCCAGAACAGAACTGGATTGTTTGATGATATCGTCACTAGACATTATGAAGTTGTCCGGGAAGGAAATCAGGGCCGGGGAGCGAAAAGACATCACATGACGGCAGGTTGAGTAGATCCGATTCACATCTACAGATGTCCTAGCATTTCCGGGACCCCGTCGATCCTGTGTCCACCTAGCGATCTCTTGCGTCGGATCGGCATCTGGGAGCCTCTTGAAGCCTCCGCTGGCTCTTGGGGACATACTCGTTAGTGTAGAGATTGACGTAACGGAGGCCACAGATGACGAGCGCCGGTGGACTGGAACGGGAGGAGAAAATATAGGCCTTTTCCCCAAAGCCGCGAGGTGCCGGACGATTGGATGAGAAAACGCCTGAAGACGTCCGATGAGCCATTTAAGCGATATTTCCGTAATGGACGCAAGTGCATGCATCTCACCCTCATCGAGTGCAAAACACACTGATTCCAATTGCGAGCGAGTGACAATCACTATCAAGATCTTTAACTTCTCCTCTACATCAGGCACAGGTGGTTGCGGGGATGTCACACGCCACGGGGGCCGCCAAGCCTCGGATGTTGGTGAGGTGGTACCTGAGGTCGTTGATCGATCATCAACACGCACTACATCAGTTGATGCCGACAGCGATACCCCAGCTTGCGGCGCTTGCTGTAGCTTTTTAGAGTTGAGTGATAACGGTGATGTAGGAAGGTGCAGTAATTTCGCTTTGGGATCGGCTACGCTGGACTCAATGTCAGTGGATGTCGTTGGCGTGACTGCTTTGTGTACAGCTGGGGACATCAGTGAAGACTTCTGTCTGAGCCAGAAGGGCTTGTTCGCGACAACGAATGCGAGGCCTTCTAGAACCAGAGGAATCCGCTTCTTGAGCTGTTGTTGTTGTGTTGAGAAAGTATCCATGCTCGAACCAAGTGCAACACTCGGATCCTCGTCGCCCGGGATGTTGCCTTCGTCATCTGCGCTTAAAACTCGTCGCTCATCATCTTCGTGTAAAAGAGACCACCATGCAGAATGCTGTGGCTGTTGCGCGTTCCTCTTTAATGAAACCTTGAATGAGAATGCCTTATCAAAATGCAATTCTTTCTTAGCACGTCGTTCGATATCGTGCAAGACATACAACGTGGACCAAGCTGGCATCTGCCACACCGTGTTTTCCTCAGGTCCCCCTGGGGACTCTGGGTGCTGCACGAGCTCATTCACACGCATGACCTGCGAGCCGCATGCCTGTCGAGCCGCACCCAATAATGATGCAAAGTTGGAGATCGACTCGTCTTCGGCTAGCAATCGCTGTTCAAACAGAGCCGACCGTTCCGCAATACGAACTGCGGCCTCAAACGACCTCGTGAAAGCCTGGAACGCCCGAGAGCCATTCCCCTTGCGCGTGGGGATCCAAATGTCAACTGACAGGATTCTCGGCGTTGCAGAATTAGTGGCGAGGCCAAATGTGGGACTGGATGAAGGCAAACTTGACCTTTCACTGAAACACGCAATGAGTAGGACTTGCTCCACTAAGGCCACAACGGTAAATGGATGCACGCGTCCAGCAGCAGCAAGACTCGGCACGGCTGTCGTACGAGCGATCCTCAGACTTTCCTCGCCCAATACCACGAACAAATGACTTGGGAGGGCGTTTAGCAAGTGCCTGACAATGTTGGGAGCGGCAATTTGCAGCTCGAGGGTGTGCTTACTACTCAGACCCTCATGGGAAATCAGCAAATCAACATCCCATTCGGACTCGCTCATTATTAACGTACGGCCTCCTAGGCCCTGCATCTGCTGTCTCAAGCTCGCGGACAGCGCCTCTACAGCGAGCTCCACGACGAGCTCGTGAAGCAACTTGAGGAGGTGGTCGATGGCTGATTGGGTTAGTGGCTCAACAGCATAAACCTCCACATCGAGCGTGTTGCTGTCCCCATCTTCTTCATCAGCGGCTGGATTGGTGCTAACTACCTCCCCATGAGAATTCGACTTCCATGAGGACAAGCAGGAGAAGTAAGCAATATTGTTGCTTACTGCACGGTAAACAAACCATCGCTCACGGTTGCGGATGAAAAATACTGGAGAGGCTCCTAATGCTTGGACCATTCGTTGTCGCGATACCCACCTACCCAAACTAATCTCTAGATGCTTCTGAGCAGGACAAGCAAAGAAGGGGTAATCAGAATCAGAAGCCGGGACAAGTAAAGAAGAAGCGACCCGTGTATCTTGTAGGTCACTCAAGAGAATAAATTGGTTCGTCCGGCGCTGCACCATGAGGATGCACGCTGAGACCTTTGCGCTACAAGCAGTGCCAGCAGGATCCGAGAATGACCAAACCTCAATGTGAATGCTTAAGGGACCGACTAAAAGCAAACACCAGCCGTCCTCATCGCTGTGGCACATCGTCACCCCTTCGGTAAGGACATTATGGCCCAGGGATTGTGACCCGTTCCCAGATGGCATTGAAAGGCCCGGAAATATCTTTTTCTTAGAACCCAAAAGTGCTTTGCGCTTGGATCCCGTCGCGGGCGACGTTACGGGGAGCGGTCCGTTACCGGACACGATTCGCAAGGGGAAGTCTGTCTGTGCCGCGAGTTCCTTCACAAAGAGCTCAAGTTTTTCATCTTCATGTTCTACCGTCGACGAACTGACAAACGGAGAAAGTTCGACATCAAAACGGACGCAGTCTGGAACACTGGCTAGTGTTTCCTTGACGAGTCGAATCGCCACTTCGGGTGTTGCTGATGATATTCGTCTTGCGTATTTGAGAATGGTGGTGCTAATCAAATGATTGATCCTCTTCTCCAACATTGATAATGTGCGGAATTCCCCAAATGTGGATGCTGCCAGAGTTCCAAATGGGATGAGCAAGCCAAGTCTAAGGAGGACTTTGTCAGCAGCACCACTCAGCGACATGGTCTTGCAATGCGCTAGGACCGTTTTGAGACCCTCAACACTCTGTGGAGCAAGGCTTACTCTCTTCATGTCGGTCTCTGATCCGAGGCTCATTTGTAAAAATCCCTCGCTCGAACGGAAAAATCCTTGATCGACATCCAAAGCCACTAGATCACTCTTCTCCATAATAAGGCTAGCGAAATGCTCAATGAAATCATCTGTACCAATATCCATTGTGGCAAGCTTTGTAAAATCGATATCGACGTGCATTAGATCACATCCCTCACTAATCAGCGAAATATCGTCCTTGGCAACCAGGGGAAGAGCTTTGGAATGAACTGTCACCGCAGCCGACCTAGCGAACCCACTTCGCAAAAGGGTTACAAGTTGGACCATGTAGGAGACATCATCACCGTCAACTAAGGGCTGTCCTGGTGGTGGTTGCAACGATCCCGGAGAGAGAATGATGGATGGGCTGGGAAGCAAATCCATTCGGCGAATCTCATGCAACCCAAATCCATCATCAATTGGGGCCAGAACGACCACAATATCCTTCGACACATATCGCGCATGACAGTCATCCTCGGCAATTTTCACAGTAAAAACATCGTCAACTGCGTTGGAAAAGGCTGAAAAGCTCTCTGATGACGATAGTGAAACGAAAGCTGGTAGAGAGAGTTTCATCGATCGACGAGAAAATGGCAACAATTCTTTCACAGAACTGAGCTGCGAGAACAATTGTAGACGAGATATCACTTGTTCGTCCTCTCGCAATTGCTGTTCAATCTGGTCGAGATGCCTTTTGAGGGCGTCCTCTGTAAATATCTGGGCTGTAAGGCCCAATCCAGATCCACCAACAACAATAATTCGAGTGCATGGAAGATCATTTGCCTCGGGAATGGTGACGAAATCCAGGGATATTGTCTCATCAGAGGGTAGTTGGAAATAGCCCCGCCGTTTCCACAGATTCGCCAATGTCAACGCCGCTTCCTGATATGACTCCTCGGATAGAATACTTTCGGGTTGCCGGAGGACGTGGGATAAAACTGGCTTGGAGTCACGGAACAGTCCGACCGTAGAGAGTCGACTGGGCGGAACGAGCAACAGCTTTCGATTTTCCTGGATTCGTGCAATCGCCCTGTCGACGTCATAGTGAGGAGTTGTGACTCTGAACATTTTATTGGGGATAATCCATTCTTGATTGCGAGGGAACAATGTCTCGGCTTCAGATTCCGCACCCGCGCTGCAGAATGCGTCTACATATGTGACTTTTATAAATCGGGAACATTCCGCTCCCGTCAGCTTATTGAGAAACAACCGGGTCGTGGCTTCTGAATTGGGACCAACCAATGACGTGACAACTAAATCAATCTCAATTGAGTCATGCACAAATTGAACAAGCTCCGGGTTCGTTTCAAGATGCTTTAGCAAAGCATGAGGCCCTCGCAGTCTGAATTGCGCCTTGAACTTTCTCGCAGCTAGATCAACCTTGATAAGATAGTCCACAGTCACGCGTGGAGACCATTCGATGTGAGCAGATGTCTCATCATCCTGTGGCCGGTATCGGCGGGTGGGACCGTATTTTTTGGGTTCGGTTTTGAACCCATCGCGCTGCCGGGCCTCAATGATGGCGTCCATTTGATACATATTAAATCGAGGCAACTCATACTCAATGAGCTTCACATTCTGATCCTCATGGGATGGTACACGCGATATCGGATCAACCTCGCTATTTGGTTTTAATAAATTGGAGAACACTTCAAGGAGCACCTCCTCTGAGGAATGCTTCAGAAATTGTCCTCTCGGTGTCTGATTGCAAGCCCACTTAAGTCCATCATCATCGCAACATAATTCGCGCGAGTCTCCGGTGAGTCTGTACACGATCAATGGGATATTACGTCTCGAGTACTCGACAAGCGTTTTTCTCTTATCTCGACCAATTTGTCTCCGCCCATTGGTTAAAGCTATGATGACAGGTATAAAATGCCTATCCGAAAGCCCAGCTACATCATCGAGAGCGATGCGAAACATCATCTCAGTATGGGTCATGTCCGTGGCGATGGATAGATGCCCGCTCTCGCCAAAGTACCCGTCGCACGATTTCTGTATTAGACTATCGAGCTCAGAGCCCGGCTTTAGTGTCACATGTCGGAACACGGACTTGCCGTGATCAAGAAGAAGTGACACAAAACACTCTGGGGAAACTGCGCTTAACGTTCTAAGGATCCTGCTAATGGCCTCCGTATAGCAGTCATGCTCTTGAAAGGTCAATGTGGAATCGACCACGATTGAGTAAACTCGCTTCTTTGCGGTCTTCATCTTCCATCAAAGTGCGCAAATGGGTTTATGTGTCCCCGACATTGGCCGCGACTAGTCGGGTCTGCCTCAGCTTCGCCTCACCTCGCGTATCCTTTGATATCTCTTGCCTTGCCGCAAACCCTTCACTCAATTCAAACCAGGTTGAATTTCGACTGAGAATAGCCTGGTCGCCACTCCCCAATGCCAGGCCTAGGCAGGAAAGAAAGATTCCCTTCAAGTGCTCGTATGTGTGAGAGAGTTAAGTGGCTAACTTCAAGGTCCGTATCTATATTTATTTCAGGAGAAGGAGACCGGGCGAGAGAGAGTCAGTCTCCAGACGCACGGGACGACGGAATACATAGACTGAGTCGACCTTGGCGCTTGTACAATATTCTAATATTTTTTAAAAAAGTGATTGAGAATTCAAAACCAATAATGTTTCATGGGAATCGACGTCGAGAACTGAGGCGAAAACTCAACACGGTCGTCGTCAGACTTTGAGCTTGATAAAGAAGGATATATATCTATCAGACTTGCCGAAGCAAAATTACCCTTTTCAAGTTACATAAACGAGTGGCTTGCACGACCCACCAGGAGAAGTCTGCGGAGGGGTTTGGCATCGAAGACGCAAGGTGAAGAACGCCATTCCTTGGTACGCGTCTCATTTCCAGTCGAGAGGCACCGCTTTTCAATCCAGAAAAGCCGAAAACGCGCGTTGTTGCACGTGTTTAAAAGATCATATGTACTCCCAAGGCATGGTGGATTCATAGTTCGATAAGCGGTTCAGATTTTCGGGATTCCACGTGACGAACGCTTCGATCGAAGACTCCTGCTTAGGATTCCTTCGTGTGCTTCCTGGCCAGAATGAAGGTTGGGCGGTGGCGAAGAGAGCGCATGGGCCAAGGAGGTTCCCATACGCGAGAAGCCGTACTAGTGCTTGTGCTGTTCCTTCTTTTCGGGGCATACCGGTTGTATAGCGCAGCAGAAGCTGAGCAAGAAATTCCTCTGTCCAGTGTGGAGAACCCCGACAATATTTTGCTTCCAGCTCCTGCAAACATGACGATTCGTGAGTCGTTCCATCTGCGACCGACAAACATTTCATCAGCCGCGAATGAATTTCAAGCATCATCTCTGCAACCACCAAGTAGCGAAGTTCCATCACCCCAGGTGGTTGAATCATCAAATGGGCCATCAGATACATCAGTAGACAATCGCACGGAAGTCATAGCTCGGGATCAATCAGCAGAGAAGCCGTTGGTAGATGGTTGAACCGAGCAAAACGCAATACCAGTGTCCTTCTCTAGAAACAATTTGTAATGGACAGATTGCAAGAATTTTAACACATGGATAATTGTGGTCAAGAAAATGAAGGGCATGATATGTATTGTTGGTCATTTTGCAATTGCATGCTATACTACAATATTTTTAAAGCGATTGCTCTGCCCAGGCTCAACCAGTGCGAGCTTTAAGGTTAGATTTGAGAATGCACTTTCCTGCCTGACAGAAGCGATTTGTTCCGCAGGATGTGCCGTCCTCCATCGGGTCGTCCACTCTAACGCATGACTTCATCCCCGGGAGCAGACAGGACAGTCTTTGGCACGGTTGAACTACCTTGGCATTCGGGCATTGCCGTGCAAGAGGGTTTTGAAATGCATCGATGCACTGGTCCTGCTGGCTTTGGCACACTCCGTCACCACATGTACCTTTAAGATTGGACTCTGTGACACAGATTGTGGCGAAAGGTGCTACGCTGTCAGCAGGACAATCCTTTGATTTACCGTCGCACATTTCTGATGGGTCGCAGGAACCAGCCGATTCTCGGCAAACGACTTTTGTCCCTTCGTTGTAGGGTGCACATGTTTCGGGGTCACAGCATGCGTCACTCGAGGAACAAACCGCGCTAGGCTTAAGTTTGCAGGTAGCTGCGTCACAGCACTTGTCCTTGCATTGATCCGCATCTCCACAGTCACACTCTTCGCCCGCGTTGGTGTCTAGGATTCCATCGCCGCACATTGAAAACAGGTCTTCTTGTGCAGGGGTCTCCATACACTGAGTACGTTCAATAGCATTATCATAGGCTGATGGAATCACGCAGTCATCATCAGAGCAACCCGCCGGGAAGCCATCAAGAAAAATGGACCACCACTTCCTCGAGCATGTAGACCACGTCGCTGATCGAGGGTTGCTGTCAAGGACTTTTCCTACCTGCATTATCTCAGTTTTATCTGTGGCGCACGCAATGGCTTCCTGCATGGTTACAGCGGCACCTGCAAACACGTTAAGGTGCTCTATACCGATCGTGTGCGCAATGGCATGGGCGGCATACTTGGCAATTAAGTCATCAGAAGTTTGATTCTGCAGCGAGGACATACTCGACGACATGTCACGATTGCAAGCACTTCGGCGAGCAGCAAGAACTTTGTCGTCAACTAGGCTTCGCATTGCTAAACCCGTAAAAAGGTGGCCCACAGTATGGTCGACCTCGATGGTTTTGGCTCGCCATCGGTTGAAAGCAACTAACCAATTGTTATCGTCTAGAAATGTAGAAGCCGATGTTTGCAATGCACTTGCCTCTTGTGCGGGTGTCCAGTAGGTGACACTCACAACCTGTGTAAGAATTATTGGGGTCATGGACGTAAAGATCTGTTTGAGTCGTTTGGTGATCGAGCGAACCCGAGTTTCGACGCCAGCACCTCCCAATTGCTGAACAGCCGCGGAATCAAACGTGAGCGCAACTTTCAAAAACTTGGCATCACTTGCACCGGTACTGTATACGGTACCAACTCGGGGTAAGGATGGCGCTTGTGTGGGCTTTTTTGTGGGTTTTGGCGTCTTCTTTGCCTTTGCTCGCGCAAGATTACGCTCACCGCTAGTAGAAGCAGTTTGCAATTTAGACAAGAATTTAGCCTCCAAGGAATTTATTGTCGAGCTCACTTCCACTTTTGCGCTCGTGAACCAATCCTCTAATAGAACCGTCTCACCAGTCGACACCGCCGAGCTTGACACTGCGGCTAAGCACAACAGCGCAAGCAAGACGTGATGTAGTCGCATTTGTGGCGATTATGGGAAGAGAGCTTCAATACTGGGGCGTTTGTAGTAAATTATCGTTGGTTGGTGAAACGCGCGATTCAAGCGACAGCGTAGCACCGCTCGATGTATGTAAGGTGAATACAGTGAGCACGTTGATCGATCTCAAAATGCAATACCAAAATATTCGAATTGAACGAAATTAAGACATGGTCATGTGTTGTGTTTGAATTAAAATGTTTTCTGGGAATACAATTCTTGCGCAGCAGTATGGAAAATGCAGGTGGACGGACAATCTTTTCTGCGTTCAAAACGTGGCGCCTGTTTCTCTTTTCTAGCTTGTCCCTCCCTTCAAGTTCGCTGACAAGTTTCGCTTGCGTTACGATGTAAACCGGTACGATAGTTCGTACTCTCACATTCTGAGAACTGATGAATGAATGAGAGAAATTTTTATTTTTGAATGCATTTTCAAATTCGATCGTCAATCCTAAGTTTTTAAAAAAGAAGTTTGAAAAGCGACTCTGACTCCGGATGAAATTTGCTTCCGCCAAACCCTATTGGAAGAATACTCCGTCTTGGGTGCGAAAGATAAAGTGGTGTCTGGCTATTGGGCACCGGCTGGTATTTCTCAATTTGGCTCCACACGCAATACATACAAAGAACAGTTCGAATAATTACAAAGGAATAGGTTCGAATTTGAATTCTCAAAGACCAGGCCACTCTCCCAGAGTACTTTTATCAGTGGCGAAGACGTGACAGTGCGTGAATCTATCTAGACCAGGCACTATTGAGAGACGAGGAAACGCTAGTGGAATGACTATGAGGAGAAGGAGCGCGGAGGAGCTAGCGAAACTTTCCTCGATTAAGGCTGAACAGCTCATACGATTGAGAAGGCGACGGCCACTCTTATGGAACAGTGCCACTCTGTTTCCACGGCAGGCCGAGGCTCTCGAACTTGCCGATTTATTGGGGACGAGCGATATTTTTGAAGAAAAGAATGCCATCAAGTTTGAAGAGGTTGTTCAACAGTGTCAAGAGCGCCCACAAGCCTTGGACCCAGTTTTAGAGGATCTCACCAAAAGTCTAATCAGACGAGTTTCAAGTTGCCATGTAGCTCGATGTATCTACCTCTTGTGCAAGATCCGAGGTCGCAAGGCAGTTGCTAAAACTTTGCCCAGTGGGGTTATGCGACTGGAGGAGTGTTTGCATGTCATCCGCATGGATGCTTGGGAAAGTAAATATGTCGGACTCGTTTGGTTATCCACTCTAGTACTCGTTCCTTTCAACTTGGATTCGGTGCTTGAGGGCGACGACTCCAGGCAGCGTCTTGTGGATCTTTGCGAATCGTTCCTAAAAGAGTCAAGGCCCACTCGAGAACCAGCGAGTCTCTGTCTCGCCCGGCTCCTAACACGTCCAGATTGCACAACGGAGCTAAACCTTTTTTTTAATAAAGCGACTTTGCATGACATAGGTCAGTCTCTTGTTCTTGCGGAAGTGTTCAAGCGCCTAGGCACAAATCCTTCCTTCAGCGCCACTAAGTTTTTGGAGGTGTCTTTGAGCAGAGCGGAAATCATTTTCCTTAATCCAACGGAACATGCGGCTCAAGAGCGTAAATTGGCCTTGAAGATTATTCAACGCGCTTTTTCTGCCTCGCCTGAGGTGGATGAAGCGATTGCACAGCGCTTGATTGGTTTGCTTGTAGGATGTGGATTGAGCGACACTGATTCCATTGTTCGGTGGTCGGCAGCCAAGGGGATAGCCAGGGTTTGTCACAAGCTTGGTAGTGCTGACATGCGAAGGCAAGTATGCTGTTGGGTCTTGGACCTTTTCGCCGACTACGACTCCGAAATTGATGATGATGCAATCTGGCACGGGGCCTCGCTTGCCCTTGCGGAACTTGCACGAACAAGATTGCTTGGGTCAGACTCCGAACTGATCGAGAGAGCATTAACTGATTGTGTTGGAAGAGCACTTGAGTATGATCGCCGCAGAGGAACGCGTGCTTTGGGCTCCAACGTTCGTGATGCTGCGTGCTATGTATGCTGGGCGGTAGTGCGCTCGGTCAGACCGGAGACAGTCAGACCTTTTGCGAATCAACTTTATACGGATCTCGTCCTGTGCGCACTATTTGATCGAGAAATTAGTTGTAGACGTGCGGCGGCAGCAGCTCTGCAAGAGTCTGTTGGACGACTAGGCAGGGAGGCGTTTCCCCGAGGCATTGAGACTGTTCAAGTTATTGACTTTCTAAACGTCGGGAACGTCGTCAAATCATATACCGAGTGCGCTATTGTGGTTGCAGCCCTTGGGAATACCCAGACGATTGTGAGAGACATGTTTGATCACTTGCTTCGAGCTAGGTTATTTCACTGGGATGAACACATCCGAATTTTAGCATCGAAGACACTAAGGTTGTTATCTGCTGATGCTTTGCAAAGGTTCAATGGAGAAAATATTGCAAGAGATGCGATCAACCACCTTGCTCATATCGTCGCAGAAGGAGATCCGGGAAAAGCCCAGCTACATGGGTCCCTTCTTGGAATGGCAGAGTTGTTGGCTGAATTCAAAACTTATTCTCCGCAATTGTCCTGGATGAATATCATCAGGAGTGCTGCAAAATCATCCCTTACTGAGAGGTTCCCTGAGATTGGCAAAGCGTTCTGCGCGCTGGTGGAGGCTCTCGCCACATTCCATGTGTTCTCGATATCTGAAAGAGATGAGGTTACCACATTTATAATATTTCAGTTGAGAATTCCTGAAACTCGCGCATCAGCTACAATTGCTATGGCTTCGTTATTGCAATTTGCCCCAAGTTCCACTGATGAGTCCATCTTATTGCCTCGAGCGATTGAGATGGCGGATGTCAGTATGCTGCGAGCATTCCTTATGGCTATGCGCAGGTCTCCATCGCTAGCAGACCAAACCAGAGTCTCAGACATAATAAAGTCATTAGAATCGGTTTTGGACTATCGCAAATCTAAGAGGCATCATTTGGAGAGGGTTGAAGTCCTTGATGCTCTTATGGAAATAGATGATGCATCAATTATCCTTCCTCTTCTTATCATTGCCATGGACGATAATCAAACTACGGACAAAGGAGATGTTGGATCGTGGGTAAGACGCAAGGCATGTGCACTGGTGAGAACGTTATCCAAGAAACAAAAGGTTGGCCGTCAGAGTCTCGAAAAATGGGAGAAGGTTCGACAAAAGTGTGCATTTCTTTGCTGCGACAAACTCGATCACGGAAGGGAAGTTGCTTGGGAAGCCATGGCAGTTTTAAGTCCTTCGTTGGGATTAAACTTGGATGATTTATCCTTGAAATCGACTTTTTCTCAGTGTTGCATCCTGTTGAAAGATGCTCGGCTGCGTCCTCATGTGATCAAGGGTCTCTGCTTGAGTGCTGGCGCCTTAAGTGAAAGTCCCAGTGTGGCGGCCAAGCAAGCTCTGACCACGTGGGCCCTCGGAGCATCGCCGCTCGAGTTATGTGAGCTCTGGGACGTCGCCTTGGAGTCTATCCGGGACGAAAGAGGAAATGAGTTTCGTTTGACACCCCTGCTTAAAACTATGGGGTGGCTGTTGCTCGATAATGTGGTTTTCACTTCGCCGTTTGCTTCAGCGCTCTCCAATTCTTTGATTTGGATGAATGCCATACTAGATGAATGTAGAGCAGTCACAGCGCGCACCAAGAATGTCGCTAGACTAGTCGCGGCAAGTCGCGTAATTGTTGGAGTTGGTGGTGTGCTAGGATTAGCAAGAGCATGGGTTGATCTAGGAGGATATATGTGTCATCCGTTTCCTCTTGTGAGGAAGCAAACTTTTGAGGCTATCTATTTGTGGGCAATTGGAGTGCCAGACCCAGCCACCTCGATGTTCAACCTGCTTGGAGGCGACCTTGATCGAGTAATCGAATTGATTGCAGAAGCGCAGGATTCGCTTTCAGATGCATCGACCGATGTAATAGCTCCCTGGATGGAGCAATTCATAGCGAGCTGCCCCAAGCATGAAACCTAGTATGGCTCGTCGCATTAAGCACCAAGAATTCGGTGCTGCAAAATGCTTGATAAAAAACATCGCCAAGATAGCTCAATTGAATCATACCTTCTAGGAAGATGGCAAATGTACGCTAAAGTAATCGTTAACCTACCCCACGAAATTACAAGTTCAAGAGGAGTTTTAGTTTGAATTTTACATGTCCAGTTCACTTTGCGAAATAATGTTTCTGATGTATCTTGGGCCCACCTAACCAATCATCTACAGAGAAAGCCATTCAATCCTTCTTCTTGACAGACTCGCCGCCGTCTCTCCATGCAGCAAAATAGCTCTTGACCTTGTTCTTACCCAGAGACGCCACCAAGCTCTGCAGGGCTTCACCTTTCACTCTGGTGGCTGCCTCTTGCAGCTCCTCTATAGCGCTTGTTGTATCATGCAGCTCATGTGTGGCCTCACTTAGAAGTTTTTGAGATCCCGCCAGTTGTTGTTTGAGAGATGCTACCGCTCTTGACTCCCCCTTGCTCACTTTTTCTAAAAGATCCTTCTGGGCAATGATTTCCTCCCGCATAACTTTGTTTTCAGCTTCTACGTGCTCATTACGATCACGGCATTTGTCCAGTTGAGCCAAGGCTTCCCGTCGAAGGTTGGATTCGTCCCTGAGCTTCTCTGCAAGCTGTTGAGCGAGATCTCTCTCCATCGAGGAGTCCTTATCCGTTCTCGTCAGTCTCGTCTTGAGTTTGGCGTTTTCATCGCGCTCGAACTTGAGTGAACTTTCAAGCGCAGAAATTCTCGCCTGATTTGTCTCCCTCAACTTGGCGAGCTCTTCACGCTCAATTCGCATCTCTCTCTCCACCTCACTCAGAATTGATTCCCTTGAGGATGCAGCTCGTTTTTCCGATGCTTCCAACGATTGTTGGACTCGTTGGGTAACATCCTCTAGGAAAATTACTCGGGCTTGTGCTCGCTCGAGTTCTGACTGAAGCCTTAATCTCTCCTGATCAAACTCGGCCACAAGCTTTTCCCGGTCCCTCGAAGAGTGCTTCTTGGCAACATCCTCCATACTGGCTTTCAGCTCCCGTTCTCTCACATCCACTTGTCTCTCAATATCAACCTTTGCAGCCAAATCCCATTGATCTTTTGCCTTCGCGACACGCTTTTTCACAACATCCTCTAGTTTATCCTTCATCGCTCGAACCTTGCTCTCGTGCTCCCTGTTGAGTGACTCTCGTAAGCTTCGAACCTCAGCGTCATGGGAATCTCTCAAAGATCGAATCTTAGACTCCTGGTCACGGCCAGACTCTTTCTCTGCATGCAAGTTTTCGTCTTGCACCCGTTTCAGCTTCCCTCTTGTCTCCTCCAAATCGCGCTCGAGGGTCTTCACTGTTTCGTCTTTTATCTTTCTTAACTGCATGTTGAGGTCATCAATCTCTCGCTGCAAAGCAATTGATTCGGTCGAGATGCGCTGAGAAGTATCGGCAACGATCTTCTCCCTCTCCCTCTCGACCTTCTTTCGCACGACTTCATCTGCCTTCTCCTTCAAGTGTCTTTCCCGTTCCCTGAAGGTTTTTTCAAGAATATTCTTTTCGCGTACAAGGTCATCCCGCTCCTTTCTTAGAGCTTCAATCATCGCTTCCATCTCGCGTTTGGATCCCTCGTTTACCATGTTGTTTGATTTAAGTTCTAATGTTGCCTTGTCAAGCATCTCCCTCAGAGCTTGCAACTCCTCGTCCTTCGCCTTCACAATGGCTTCCAATTCGCTTTTGGCAGTATCGGCTAATTCCTGGGTATTTTTCAACCTTTCCCAATTCTCACCTTCCCCAAGCGATCGAAGCAGATCTGTTTGCAAGCTAGAAACTCGAATTTGCCATTCGGCGTCGCACTCCTGCATCTCCCTTCGCATAGATGACAGTTGGGACTCACACTCAGCCAATAAACCAGACAAACGAGCAATTTCCTGCTCATATAGAGACTTCTGCGAGTTGTATCCTCGCTCGAGTAATACAATCGCCTCTTCATTCTGCGTTTTCATGCGGTCTATTTGATCCAACCTCTCAATAATCTCTGCCTCGGCCTTTTCGAGCGCGCTGTCCTTGGCCAACAACTCATTTCGCAATGATGTCTCCTTCGATTCCATCGAGTGTAATCGTGTCTCCAATTCGGTAACGGCGCTAGACTTTGCATCAACCTCAGTCCGCAACATTTGTTCCATTTCAATTTTCAAATTGAGCTGAGACTGCATCTCACTCACCATTCTGGTCTTGTCTGCTAACTGAGCCTGGGTCTCGCCAATTAGGCTCAATTTCTCCGCTAGCAAGTCTTCCGCTCCTCTCAGCCGCTCCTCCATCGCATTGAAGTTATCGTTTGCAACTGACCCCGAGGAATCGAAACGGGATTCCAGATTCTTCAAGGCCTCTTCAAACTGTTTGCGCTCAGCCTCCATTTCGTTCTGTCTGGCCGCAAATTCTTGTTGAATTTCTCGTCTTATTGATGTCTCAAGCTCTAACCTCGCAGCAATCTTTTTTTCTTCTGTTAGAGAGTCATAATGAGCCTGCTTGACGACAAATTCGGCCTCGACATCTCGTCTTACTGAGGCCTCGAGTTCCGACCTCGCCCTAGAAAGTCGCTCCTCAACAAGTGCTTCAACTGCAGAGTCATCTAAAAGTGCATTACCGCTATGTACAACAGACTGTTGTTGACTGAGGCTTGTTTCCAATTCATTCATAAGCTGTGCGACCTTCGCCTCAAGCCTTTGGTTAGTCAGGGCCATCAGATCATGCTCAGAAGCTAAGCGATCTAATTCTCTTTGTTGGTCACCAATCTGTCTCAGTAACTCGACTCGCTCGCTCTCGTCTGGTGAGTTCAATGCCAAAATATCGTTGATGCGTTGTTGCATCTCCTCGCGCTCTTGATTGAGACGGTCAACCGATTCTCGCACACTCGAAAGGGATTCCGCAAGGACACGACCGTCTTCAAGCGCTCGGTTTCGTTCCTCGACTGCTCTCCTAGTTGACTTCCGCTCTTCTTCCAAGAGCGCTTCAAATTCACCCGTTTGGCTGTTACCGTCTTCGATCTGCCGACCCACCCGCTCCAGCTTCACGTTACGCTCCTCAACATGAGTCTTCATCTCGGCCAAAAGCGCATCTCGCTGATCCAGCTGCTTCTTCAACGCCTCTATTTCAATCTCCAGAGCCAGCTTCGAGTTCATTGCTCGTCGCAGCTCGTCCAACTCATGCCTTTCGGCTAAAATAGTCTGATTGATCTGCGAGAGTTGAGTTTGGTACACCGCGGTCTGAGCTTGGAACTCGAGAGCGCGCTGAACGGCTTCGTCTGTCTCTCGCATGAGTGATATCTTCTCTTTCTCGAGCTGCTGGATCTTCGCATCAAAATCAGGTGTTGCGAGCCCTGCTTGTTGTTCACGAGCTTCTTCTAACAAGAAAACCGCCTCAGCCTTCTCAGCAGCAAGTGTACGAAAATCCTGCTCTAGTCTAGCTTTGGCCTGTTGCAGCTTTTCGGCCTCGTTTTGTGCATAGATAACCGCCTTCTGAGCATCCTCGCACTGGCTCATGGATGCATGCAATGCATTAGTGAGTTCGGCGATCTTCTGCTCACCCGACTCTTGCAAAGTTGGAACCTCGCCAGCAACGCCATTGCTATTTGCAGCTTCAAGCTGTTTCTCAAAGCGCATCTGTTTCTCAACCATCATTGCCTCGAATTGCTTGCGAATACTATCGCGCTCATCATCGAGTCGTTCGAGGAAAGCCCTTTCGATTTTGCTCCTCTCACGTGATAGCTCAGATTCCAATCTTCTCTTGACCTCTGCTTCGATTGGGCTTGAGCTCACCGCACTAGTCTCTTTTCCGTCCGATACATCGCCTGCCGCGCTGAAATCGACTGGCGAGGCGGAGACGAGGGCCCGGTTGGTCGCCGTTTCGAGTACCGCAGAAGCCGAGTCAGCTAGACCGTCTACCCGGGATCCCAGGACATCGTCTACTAGCTTCACTACTGAGAAGAAGTAGGACGAGGATGATCTTGGCGACGCCATTTCCCACTCTGGGCTCCTGTCCAGTAAGACCGCACTCGACTCTTCTTTCACAAAGGTCTCGACTATACCCGATGGCTGAGTCTCTTTGCTCTATTTTTAAAAGCTCGAACTGTAGAATCGGACGCAATTTCCAAAGGATATTGTCGAGCTCCTCCTTGTTCCTTCTTTCAACACTCGACCAAGAGTTTGAGACCAAAATTCGACTTACTGATTTCTCTAGTCGCGATGAAAAATTCATATGATGAACGAGCAGCTCCTGTCCGTGTTTTGTGATTCAATTCACAATGACTCTCATCTCGGTGTTTTTAAATTTAAAAAAGCAAAACTGTGGCCTCCTAGAAATAATTTTTTAAAGTAAATATCCGTCTGTCGGAGTCGAGTCAACCGAGTACATATGTTCCCTGCATGGGTGACGTTCAGTCTCATCGATCGATACCAACAACAATTTCACTCTCAGACTATTTTCAAAATGATTCATGCTTGCTGATCTGCCAACCATGCGACAGTCCTAGATCAAGATTTGTTGTCGATGCGAGTGATAATCAATGTGGGAGGATTTTGAGCAAGAATTCTGCCGCGCGGCTCTCATTGTAAACACGCTATGGGGCCTTGCCCAAATCGATAACCTTGTGTCTCGATAATTCGCCTATAGGCTTTTAGAATTCGTCGAAATCGCTGTGGGGATCTACATGAAAGTGCACTGGGCAGACTTCCATTTGGTAATCTGCTAGGATCTAAACGCGCGATTGAAGATGGAAGGGATCTATCATTACATCGAACTTTGGGTCACATGGTGCAACGACAACTATGCATTTATCGCTTGTTAGAGAAGTAATAATCCGAGACTCGCTCTACTTGCTTCCAACTTCCTTTCCTGATACTAACGTCGTTATGGCGCCATAAGCATCTTTGAGCCCCTTGTTCCACGAACCCTTAACGTCAGTATCAAGGATGGCCGAAGCACCGTCGAACTTTTCCTTAACTTCTTTCTGCAGCGGCATTAGGACAACTTCCTTGACCTTTTTGGAAACTTCCTTGATCGGTCCGGAGACGAACCCGACAAGCTCTTCTCGGATCTCACCTGCTCTCTTCTCAGCCTTGCCCGATTGTGAGAGCATCACCGTGTCCGTGGCGTAATACATCAGCGAGCCCGTGGCAGCCCCAACAAAAAACCAAGTTAGCCTTCCTCCCGTCATTCTCTCTCTCTCGTATGTTGCTGTGATCCAAGCCAGCAGCTTCCTCCAACCGAAGATGTTCTGATCACGCAAGGTACGGTGGTGTAGTATTCTTTGTTCCGATAAGAATGTGATTTGGTGAAATCCAGTACTCCAAATAATGCAGTCCTTTTGAGTATTGTTTTGAATAATGAACATTATTTATTTTGGTTTGGAATGGAACCGCGGCATGGCACGAACTACGAATATTTACGTTACGAGTCTTTTCAAATCATCAGACAGCGCAGGCAACGGTCTCTAGCAATTTAAAAAAAACAAAACACAACACAACAACAAAGCACTTATCCTCTCAAGGTCAGCACTCGGTCACTTTGTTGCCGTTACTCCTTTTATTGCACGAGAGACAGAATTCAAATGACGCTCGAACGCACGACGGAGACCGAGCCATAAACCACAGCGGGTGAGTAAGGTCCAAACGAACGAACGTGGAAGTGGACAAAAGAACCAAATGAGCGGAGCAAGAATGATCCACGCCATTCCGTGGAGCGAGCTTACTCTGCGCCAGGCGAAGAAGCAAAAAATAGATTTGGAACTAGTGAAGAACGACTTAACTGCACGGAAGCAGCTGGTGGATAAGACGTTTGAGAAACTCCTATCCAAGATATTAGTTCCTGCACCGGAGGTCGACTTCTTCTTGACCGACCAACCGGCCTTGAAGTCATCATTAGGAACGGAATTCGTGGGTAAGATAGTCGCGCTGCTCTCAACGGGCGAAACCGGTCTCGTCATTGACAAACCTGGAAGTAAGTGTATTGTTAAGCTAGACAAAGACGGCTCGGAGATTAAAGCTTGTCGTGACGAGTTGTTTTGGATAAAAAACTGTGCCAACGCAGAGGATGCGGTGCAGAAGATAATAAAGGCCTCCCAATACGTTCCACAGGATCAAGATCTCACTATTGGCGCTAGGGTTGCCATCATTAAGCTCCATTATCAGACAGCCCGAATCATTAAGTTACCCGATCTGACTTCAAAGAAGAACTGCTGCTTCGTTCTGCAACTTGACCACGCCCGAGCGCTTTACAAAAGCAAGGCCGAGGGATTGCGATTGATTTCCTCGAATAACCCGGTCATTGGGCCGCTCTGCGGTAAGCGTGGAAGACCGCCAGCTGGATGGGCAAAGAGTCAACGCAAATTGAGGAAGCCTGAAATGCTGATTCCGATTTCTAAAAGCTCTGAGGCATGGAAGCAGTCCGTACGACCCCCTAAGGTGCTTCCTCCTCTGAAGGCTGTTTCGGAAGACGCTGTGTCGAGTTCAGATGACGATGGCGATCAAGAATTTGATGACGACGAGCAGGAAGCAGGATCTGAAGGCGGAGACGCCGAAAACGATCCATTTGCAGTCAATGAATTCTGGCTGTAAAGATGGTTAACCCACACACTCGTAAGGTATATGATAGATGTATATGTAAAGTTTGAATCTGACAGTCGCTATCTACCAATCCAGCCCTCTACAGGCAGCATTGCACCACCCATCCGCAAAGTCGTTACCGCACCTATCCTCCTCAGCCACGGCATCACAGGCTTCTCTTGAGTCTGCGTCAAATACCCCATCTAGTTCATCTATTTGTGCCATGTGATCATCATTTAGCAAACCATTAGCGTATCCTGGCTGCAGAAACTTTGCGTTCTCAGCAATGTGATCAGGGTCTACACTTCTAGGAATGACAGCGATGTCCCTCTTGAGTAACCAAGCAAGTACTACGCTAGTAATAGGGGCATCAACTTCCTCGGCTATTCTGCTCAAGACGTGGCTCTCGAAGACAAGGTTCTTCTTGACCCAGTTGAATTGCCATTGCATGCCAAATGATGAGTACGATGTAAACGCTATATCATGCTCTCTCGCCCAATCCACCAAGTCACGTGCCTGATGATAAGGATCCAGCCAATTCTGAATGACGTGTGGCCCTTCCTCCGCAAACTCCACCAATTCATTAAGCTGGTCGATTTCAAAATTCGACACTCCCAACGACCTGATGCGTCCAGCTTGGTAATGCTCCTGCATGGCTTTGTAGGCTCCCTTCCAATCTCCCCCTTTCTTGTCCTTGCAGTTTGGTATCCAATCACCGCATTCAGGATAGTGTAGGAGAACGAGGTCAAGGTAGGAAGTATTGTTCCATCTGACAAGCATTTCCGTTACAGACTGGTAGGCGTCCTCATAAGTAAGCCTCGTGGGGTGAATCTTGGTCACTATGAAGATATCTTCTCTAGTGTATGATTTCAGCTTACCGAGTTCATCTCCGGCGGTTTCATCATCATACCATTCAGTGCTTTCGGCTCCGTCCATTAATCGAAACCCACGCTTGAGGTGCTCCCTAATTGACAACCGTGTCTCCTCGCCCTTCATGCCCGCAAGGCCAAAGCCGACCTTTGGCATCTCGACGCCATTTGAGAGCACAATAACTTCCTGATCAGCACATACTTGTCTATCGAGGTCAGCAAAGACTGCCTTTATTGCGGTCGCAAATGCAAGACCTCCAAGGATGATCCTCCACGTCATTTTCGGGCCGCCCAGAGTTGATTTGAGCAACAACGATGTGATCGAACGTATCGAGCAGATTAGTGGAACAGTGACTTTTTAAACCATAACCTGAGAAGGTTGCTTTCCAAGTTTTTACAAAAGAGCGGAATGGCCGGATCTTCACAAACACAAGATATTCAAGTTCTCCTGCATTTTCTTTTCCTGCATTTCGTGCTATCTTTACGATCAGAAAGATACGGCTTACGATAAATTCAAATTTCAAAAATCCAATTCGTGAAACTTGACTCTCTCAATTCACAAACAACCACACATATGAGTCTGTAGGTCCATATGTCGATGACGATCAAAGAAACGAGGGTCTAGAGAAGGTGCTGGCGCTGTAATAGAATAGTGATTTCGTGAGTCGACGTTTAAACGAAAATGTCTTCAGAAGATAATGAGGAAGAATGGACCGATTCGCCCAAGCGAGTGAGGAGCGAAGATGAAACTGTGTCAGAGGTCCCTCCAACTCAGGTTTTCGAATCAACCGAGGCAGACGAACAGCTTGTACCCGGAAAGACTATTGAGGCTACGGAAGTCGCGCCGACTCAAGCTGGAGATGGTCCCGCCGAGACTTTCGATGAACAAAAGGAGAAAAATGGTCTCGGAAACGTAGAGACCAATGGCAAGGTGGGCTCTAAGCGAAGATTCAGGACGATACTTGAATTTGTAGAGAGTGAGATCTGGGCAAGAGACGAGATTAAGTGGAAATACCCGACGCTCAGTGGATTTGCGGCGGATGCTGTTGCACTCGAGTTGGCTGAAGATGTGAAGGCCGCCAAAAAGGCGATCCGGGAAGCATTTGAAACTGCAGATTTCTCTGCGGAACGCGTTATCAGGGCGTTCTTCGAGGAAAATAACCTTGATGCATTGGAAATGGAAACGGAAGATGCTGTGACTCGGGTTATGCAAGCACATGGAGGTGGTATTGTACGTGATGTGGCTAAGAATGTTGTGATGGCTTTGAAGTATCCGCAAGTCTCTGACGGTGCAACATCCTCGTCCGACTCGAATGATTCAGATTCCGACAGGGAGTTCGAGGAGGAAGATATTCTTGATGAGACAACGAAGAAAACGCTTTCTCTTCTAGCGCCAGCTCAAATACTCAAAATGGCGGCTCGAGCACATTCTCTTGACACCACTCGAGTCCCCAACATAAGATTGCTGAATCATACCAAAATTCTTAGCGCTTTGGAGGGTCTTCTGGACGCATCCGAAGCAGTGAATGTCGATGCACGAGAGGCTAAAAAGCTTAAAGCCGCCGCAGACAAGAGGATCAACGCGGTGGTTCCTCTCAATTACAAGCCTTCGGAAAAAGTTTCTAGGGCTGTGAAAGATCTTCTCGAGATGTCAATAGTGGCATTTGAGACATCACCATCTTGGCCTTCCGGGCTTAAATGCTTCGAAACTGCAGACAAGCTAACATTCCTAGTTGAGCATCCGCAAGCCTTGAAGCGCATGAGATATTTCGGTGCAGATCGACTAGTCAAGTACGCATGGGCCTCCTTTGCTCGGACCGAGCCGCATATGCAATTTGCAAGGGATTTCCATTCCCTGGCCTAGATCGGGCTTTCACATTGAAAGGCAGACGAGATGAAAATAGTCGGGTAAATGTGTTGTTCAGGGTTGACATCGGCGAGCGACACGCCTCAATTGAAAAAGAGCAAGCGGGATCAAATGAGGATCGCGATGATGATCTGTCGATGTTTGGCATTGATACTGATGCTATTCTCGCATCAAACGAGCTTGTGCATGTTTATGAGTCCTGTGCGGTCGCTCCGGTTCTCGTGAGGTTTCAAGACACTCCGCCAAAATGATTGCCGAATACGGGGTTATATGTGTAATATTCATATTCAAGAAATGTCTTTAAGTGTAAAATCTCAATCTCATTGCTTATCGATCCTCAAACACGTTTGTGCGAGTCGAATGTAACCGCTGCCATTTCCTCAACAAAAGCGATCTCGGCTTGCAATGTCTCATGACGATACTGCACTCGTACATCTGGGACATTAGTTGTTTCGATGTCGTTCCCATCTACTCCGGGGACAAAGTAGAGGTCACCAACATAATGGGATTTGAACGGATGCTCCAGACCAGACTGCAGAACGGAATTTCGAGCAATTTCACACATATCCGTGCTAGATAACTTCCACACCTGAGAGGCGACCGAGTATTCTTCCACCAAAGGATCCTTGGTCATATGAAGAAGTAGAGGATCATCCGTCGACAAGGCAACGTTGAGACCACGAGCAAAAAACACCGGGAAGGGATTGGCGTCATACTCTACAAAAAGACTGTTGTTGGACAAAGGGCTGACCGCGAGTCCGATTTGGTCTAAGTAGTACAAGTATTGCAAAGGGAGTGACTTCCGCAGCATGATCCCATGATTAATACTCTCGGCGCACAAGTACGTTGCCGAGAGATGCGATAGATCCCCTGCTTCACCTGCATGAGGCCTCATCGAAAAAGTTGTCTTTCCGATAGCTGCTCTCCAGGTATTCAGCTCCCTCAAATTCGCGTAGATGTAGTAGATCCAGTACGAGTATGGAGGGTCACCAGGTTCAGTCCAGTTCTTTGGCTCTGGCCAAGAACCATTCCTATGTGGCTCGTCGACCTTGCTCTCGTCATCAACGCAGTCGAATCCCACGACAACGTTCAAGAATGCGTCAATATCTGGGTGGCTCTGAGGATTTCTGGTTGCCTCGAAAAGTGGGAGGAAAACGTTATCGAGCAGGTCCTGGAAGCTTTTGATGATGCCAGCGCTTTTGTAAGCTGAGTACAGACGAGGTATTTGGATCATCCAACGCACGTTTGAACTTGCGAGACGGTTGACACAGTACCACTTGCCCAAGTCCGCCCACTCTCCTCGTGCTCGACCATATATTGATAATCTCGGCTCAGCATGGACGTACTTGTTCTCCTCATAATCTTTGAAGACCTGCTGAGTAATCTCGGCCAGATATCTACCGGAGATCAGGTTGGACGTTTTGAGGAACACCTCGCGAAGCCGGGTCTCTCCGACTGGATTATATTTTAGATTGAAACGATCGAATCTGTGGAACGTGTTGTCTGCATGCATGTCAAGGTGGTCGATGGACAAGTCATATGCAGTTAGACCCAGCGAATCAAACACTTCACGAAGCGTCAAGAAACGTCCATTTCTTTCAATAACTATCTCATCGGCGCATCGCTTAATTTTCTGCTTGATGAATCTCAGGAGATGCTTCTGGGTCATGATCGCCGAGTGATGAATGTGACCATCAACTTTCCTAACGTTGTAAAAATCCCGATGAGATACCTTTTTCTGTTCCTGTCCTTCTCTGCGACTGTTCATAATACGATGAAGATTAAATCGTGCATCAAGTAACTCCAGTCGCTTGAAGCAGACTGTCTTAGCAGCGGGAGAGTTGTAAAACTTATTAACCTCATCCATGTCTCGAACAAATTCGATAGCAGAGGGGAGCATCTGATCAAGCAATCCGCTAACTCTATGGTAAACTCTGTATACCCCCGCATGACATTCAAAGTAATACTTATTCATTTCCTCTTCTGACTGCGTCATAACGGGCTTCACAATCTTGGACGGTGCATCTGGAAACGAAGCTTCAAATATGGCCAATGCACTTCCTCTAAACGAAGGTCCCCAATATTGACGATAACTCGCTTCTGCTTCTTCTTGGGCTTTCCTGTATTCCTCAGGGTCGAATGGACCCCAATATGGGGAGGCGTGTACGTTGTGATGATATTTTTCTCTGAGAGCTCGACACCTGATGATCTGTTGACAGACTTCATTTGTCTCTCTGGACTCCTCGTTCCCAAAATCCTCTGCACACTCGGTAAGAACGACTCGTTGAAAGGACGGTTTTGCACTGGATCGAATACTGAGAGATGACCCGATTCTGCTTAGTGGCACTCGTTCTAAATTTCGGAGGGTCATTCCTCCATAGCCTGGCCGCGAAGGAGAAGCTCGGCTGTTTTCTGCAGCCAAAGCTGCAATTACCTCATCTTCTTCAGAACTTGAAACCCTGCTAAATGTATCTGAAACTTCTTTAGCATTAAACCCGGCTGATGATAGCAAGTTTGATGATTTTGATTGATCGCGGCTGAGAACCAGGTGTTGGTTCAGAAGCTTCTTTTCCTCCTCACTCTGATGGATCCTGTCCTTGACAGCCTCCTGGCTGTCGTCTCGATCCTCCGAGATCGACCGGAGGGTACGCATGTTCACACCTTGGAACTGTCACCACGAACACCAGATAGGCCCAACGCGTTCACTTTCGAGCAATAATCAAGGTATTCAGCAATTCGCAAAAGCTCGTTCTTGATTCCAAAGATCCACGTTGCTAACAAGACAGATGGAAGCATATATTCTAACGCTAGGTTTGTATGAGCTCCTTCACGCAAGAGCATCAGGAAAAGGCTTTGGGGTTACGGAGCAAATAGACATCATGTGTATACGTGCGAGAGAAGGAAGGTCGCCCTATGTTAAAACGCTCTTGCCAACTCCCTCCAGGGTTTGCTCACTAGCTGGTACAACGACGACGCTTCGATCACGTTCGCGTACGCCAATACCTCAATCTTCTCTTTATAATAAGCGCCGGGAAGACAAATCAGTTCAATTTTCCCTGTGAATAATTATATGTAAAATAAACTCGGTCCTTTCACAAATCATCACAATTGTCTACAAAGATCGTGGTCGTGAAGAACGTAAACCAACCGCAGCAGGAAACCAAATCTGTTGTCTCTTGGGTGGGCGAGTGATGGATGGAAGATATGACATAACATTTTTACAAGAAGTATTCCGCCCGCATTTCCACTTATTATTGCTCACTAATAACCCTGACGCATTAGAGAAAAGTCTCTTGTTAACGTTCCCCGAAATAGATCCTGTGACGTACAGTACGATACCGTCGCGATCAAGACCAGCGCTTGAGACCGTTAAAAAGGTAAGGAAATGAAAGCAAATCCTTTTGCTTCTTTGGAAGACAGGGATGCTGAAGACGTTGACGCTATTCTTGTTGAGTCATCCGTTGTTAAGACAGAAATGACGAATGAGACCGCAGGGCGCAAGCGGCGTAGGAGGCAAAAGAAATCAAAGCGAGCGAAACTATTTCAGCGTTTCATTTCGCCAATGAAGCAGATTTGGCAGTTCTTCGGCTTCATAATAGCCAATGTGCTGAGTCTATTCTTGAAAGAGTTCCGAAACGCCTCCGCGGTACCGGAAAAAGATGAATTGGTGCAGACTATCAACAGCCTCAAAGTTCGATTACAACAGTTAGAGCAAAAAACTGTAGTTGAATCGTCTGGCAAACCAGTAGCGCAGGTACTACCAGACGTCATAAATAATCCCGCTCCGCTTCTAGATGCGGAAGCATTGGCAGAGACGGAGAAGTACAGGAAGATGCTTGGGGTTGGTGTGCCTCGCCCTGCTGTTCGCCAAAAGATGATTAAGGACGGAGTGGATCCGACTTTGCTCTTTCCTGACGAACCGCTGGTAATCAAGTCTTCGGTCCATGTCGTCACGAAGAAGGTCGGGTCGAATAAAATTCAGACGCCAGCAGCTCGGGGATTCTCCGTATCCGTCGCTGCCTTGGAGGAGATAAGGGGTAGCCTCCGAAAACCGGGACAAACGCCTTCCGTCATGCAAACGCCAAAGCCACAACTGTTTTCCGTGACTGTTTCAGCTTTGGAGGAGATCAAGGGAAGCCTCAGAAAGCAAACTTCGAAGGTTGTACTGGATGAAAATTGCGCCACGAGACCATCTTGTACTAGGAATGCTCTCAGTGAAGCACGAAATGGTCTCCGTCAATCAAAAGTAACACCAGAAAGCGGGAAAAAGAAGACACCCAGATCTGGACTCAGAGATTTGACCAACTCGACTGCTACGAGTGCAAAAACACCGTTCACTAAAAAGCAACTAAGGTCACCAAGCACTGCCAGAAGCGATGGAGAATTCTTGCACCTCGCACTTTTGAAGAAATTTCAAAATATTGACTCTCCCAGCGATAGAGGGTAGACCAATACATACGAGCACATGTACGTAATGTAACACACATCACAACTCTTCCCATTCGGAGTCTCTAAGTGCTCGCTCCTTGTCAGATACGTTATTCTCTCCCTTCCAGTTCTTAATAGCGCTACTCGATCTTTTCTCAAGGGTCATACACGAGAGGAAGCGTCCCTTCCGAAACTCGTCTACCTCACCATCTTCTAGTGGCTTTGTCGCATAGATGGACTGGAAGCAGCTCGGACTGATACACTTGTGAATGCAATTGAATCGTTCGTCTAGGGCTTGACCACCCAAACAAATCCCATCGCAGGTGGAGACATATTGAGAATAGAGGCTTGAGTCTCGTGATCGCGAGGCCGAAACTGGTCGTGTTGGACTCACGACCAACAGCGTGACAAGTAGACAAATCAGAGTCCTCATTTTCTGGAGATCAAGCCACCAAAAACGAACGATTCTGTTTTTTAAAAGTTACCACGAACACCTCAGCTAAGAGCAGCAGGTTTCATCGTCTGTTCAAGTTCGATGGAAGTTGATTAAAGACTTACGGTCCTAAATCGTACGAAGTCTTTCCAGAAGGTGGCCGTGTCATCGACCCGGGTATGCAGCACCCAATTACAGCTGTCAGGATAATCTCAGTGATGAACAACAAGGCTGTTGCAGACAAAATCAAAAGTTACACATAAAGGACATGAATCATACTTTTGTCTGATTTTCAAAAAAGCATCTGTTTTGTCTTCGAATCTAACCCAGTTAAGGGGCCCAAAGTCGCGCTTCAAAAGGCGCTGTTGTACGGGCTCTCGAGTGGGCGGTGGACAAGGATATTCGTTGATCAGCATTTGCTGACAATTCGATCCCAAGTCGTAGGTCAAGAAAGGCAAAGGCTCGGAAAATGAGGATCTCGGGTGCCTTCGCGTGGATCGCGTTCATCGCTCTATCCTTCACCTCGGTGATCATCGGTCAACAAGACGAGGAGAAGTTTGAGTTTCAAGCAGAGGTTTCGCGACTCATGGATAGTAAGTTGCCTTCCAATACGCTATTTAACCTTGGATACTGATAAAATGCACACAGTCATCATCAACTCCCTTTACGCGAACAAGGATGTCTTCCTCAGAGAGCTGCTCTCAAATGCCTCTGATGCTCTCGATCGAATAAGATACGTGGCTGTCAAGGACGAAAAGGAATTAGGAGAAGGCGAAAACAAGGAGCTGGAGGTCCGCATCTCCTTTGACAAGGAAGCGCGTACTCTGACTCTTCGAGACCGTGGTATTGGAATGACTCGAGAAGACCTTATCCAGAATCTCGGTACAGTTGCCAAGTCTGGCACAACTGCATTCGTGGAAGCTATGGCGGGCTCCCAGGGTGATCTCAGCATGATCGGTCAGTTTGGTGTTGGCTTCTATTCCGTCTACCTCGCTGCCGATAAGGTTGAGGTGACGTCCAAGAACAACGCTGACGAGGACCAGTGGGTTTGGACTTCCAAGGCAGATAGCACCTTCACTATCCGCAAGGATCCAGAGGGCAATACTCTTGGCCGAGGTACATCCATTACTCTCTACCTGAAGGAGGATGCTGACGAATACCTCGATCAGGATAAGCTGGAAGCGATCATCCACAAGTACTCTGAATTTATCAACTATCCAATCTACCTGCGCAAGAGCAAGCAGGAGCAGGTTGACGACGAGGATGCCCCGGCACCTGCTGAGGGAGAGGAGAAGAAGAAGAAGAGTGTGACTTCCTGGTCGTGGGTACGTGTAAATGACCAGCCTGCTATTTGGACCAGAAACAAGGAAGATGTCACTGATGAGGAGCATCACACCTTCTACAAGGCCATTACCAAGGATTACGCTGAGCCGATTGCTTGGACCCACTTTAAGGCCGAGGGTGAGATCGAGTTCAAATCTATTCTCTACGTGCCCAAGGTCGCACCTCCGGGCCTGTATGACAACTATTATTCCAAATCTGGCTCGTTGAAGCTCTACGTTCGCCGTGTCATGATCACCGACGAGTTTGAAGACTTGATGCCACGATATCTCAGCTTTATCAAAGGAGTCGTCGATTCCGATGACCTACCTCTGAATGTCTCTCGTGAACAGCTTCAGCAGCACAAGATCCTCAAGGTCATTGGTAAAAAACTAGTCCGCAAGGCCCTCGAGATGCTCACTCAACTTGCCGAAGACGACAACAAGCTCCGCAAGAAGGTGAGGGACGGAGAAGCCTCTGAAGATGAAAAGAAAGAGGAGAGCAAGTTTTCGGTGATTTGGAAGCAGTTTGCTAAATCGTTCAAATTGGGAGTAATTGAAGATGCTTCCAACAAGTTGAGACTTGCTAAACTTCTCCGGTTTGCTACAACAAAGCAAGAAGTCTCGACCCTTGAGGAATACGTCGAGCGTATGCCTCAATGGCAGTCAAGCATCTTTTTCCTGGCCGGTAACGACTTGGAGGAACTGAAGCGCTCGCCATTTCTGGAGCGCGCCGCTAAGAAAGGCGTCGAAGTGCTTCTCTTCGCGGAACCCCTTGACGAGTATCTTGTGCAAAACCTACCTGACTTTGAAGGCCGCAAGTTGCAGAATCTGGCCAAAGAGGGTATCAAATTTGGCGACGAGTCAGAAGATGATAAGCGACGTGAGCAGTACTACAAGGAAGAGTTCCAACCTCTGTGCACGTGGCTTAAGGGAGTGTACGGCGAGGGAGTTGAGAAGGTGGTGGTCTCTTCTCGTGTGGTGGATACGCCCTCTGTGGTTGTGACCACCCAATTTGGACACTCTGCTAATATGGAACGCATCATGAAGGCGCAGACTATGGGAGACAACGAACGACTTAAGTTCATGGCCGCTCGTAAAATCATGGAGGTCAATCCCCGACATCCCATCATTGTCGAGCTCTCGAAGCGAACAGATAAAAGCGGCGACGAGGAGGTCCTTGCCAAAGACCTCGCTTGGCTACTATACGATACGGCCCGCCTCAACTCGGGCTTTGATATCGAGAAGCCTAAGGAATTCGCTGATCGAATGTATAGATTGATGAAGTCTGGCCTCAACCTCAGTTCTCTCGACATGCTTCCCGAGGCAAACCTTCCTCCGCCTTCTGAAGAGAACGAGGAAAAAGCAGCTGATTTGGATGAAGACAAAAAGGAGGAGTTGTAATGTTCCAATCCTCTTTCTAGAACAATCTGTAATTAATGCTAAAAACATATCTGAAGACACGAGTTATTTTTTGCCTTCATATTGGAGAAGCTCGTGAGGGCGGGTGTCGTATATCTCGTTGCTATGAGTTGTTTACAAAATATTTCTCCCGTAATTACACTTGAGTGACCTCAAGAAGCAGACACTTTTTAGGCCATTATCGGTTGATAAATTCCCTTGCGCAGCGGATTTGGTACACTTGCCACCGACTTCGTATCACCTTCTCTCGTGACTCTCCTCTCCTTGGTAGATTTTTGGAGCTTCTTTTCAGCGTACTTGCCAGGTGGTAAAATTTTAGACTCGAAACCGGGTACTATTGCAGGGCTCTCGTATAGAATGATGTTCAAATGCGAGATTCGCTTATCAATCCGCCCGCTCTTTCCTCGAGCCTTGATATCTACCTTGTGACCTATAATCTTGCCTCCAACGTAGCATTGGCCGACGATGAGATCCTTGATATGCAGACCGCTTGATTGACGAGCCTTCATGCAAGCTTCGTCTAAAGCTAAGAGCACGTCACGCGATATAGATTTTTTTGAAAACTGAAGCTGTAACCGCGCATCAGGCACCGGTAATCTCCTGATCAATCGTGCAACCAAGTTCAACTTTTTGGGGCCGAGGGTGAGGTTTTCAACTGTGTGCCGCCATTCCCTCAAACGTTTCTCAGGAAGCGGATTGCCTCGTGCGGAGTAATTTCCACCGATAATCCTCTCGTGAGATTCCCTGATGAGTTTTTTCCTTTGTGCTCCCCGTCCGACAGGAGGTCGTCCCTTTATGTCGGTGACTTTTGTCTCACTTGACTTCGTCGCCTCCGCCTCAATCTCTTTAACCTTATCGAGCTTGTTCGTCCGCAGACCCAAGAGATTACTGAAGAATGACAGCTCCCGCCTCTGGAATGCTCCCGTTAGCGACCCCGTCGCACCGAGACCCACCACTCGAGACTTGGTGAGACCGCTTGCTCGTCGCAGGAAGTTCATTTTCCCAACGTGCCACGACCGCGGCCTGCTTGTTTGTACGGTTGTTCAATTGAGGATAACTTTGATTATTTTCCCGTTCATTGAAAAATAAATCACGTATAATATTTAATCATCAGGTGTGATGACTACATTATTATCTCAAGCGTATGGGGCGGCACAGACGAAGAAATTGGCGGCCGTGGATAAACATTACGATATACATTTACGGTAATACGAAATCACATCCTTGTGAAGAATTTATTTAGAAATCGAGAAAACTCGCATAAAATCGAATCTGGAAGGCAACAAAAGTAAATAACATAATAATAGAGTGATTGATCGCCGTTGCTTGTTTCCAGAGTCTACAGTCAGTCTCCAAGGCTAGGTGGCCGCCCTGAATGAGACGAACTGTCTTGACCTCTGGAAACAGGCTCCATAGTCGGACCGTTCTGTGTTTATTATCTTCGCTCTCGTGCGTGGGGGGCGTGTCGCGAATAAAATAAATACTATTCTCGCGCGCGTGCCTCGTGAATCTGCTATTTCGACAGGTGTTTCACAACCGCTGTGTGTCAAGCCGAGGCTTTCAATGTACACAACGGAACCGTACAGCCCGCTACCGCATGAAAAGTCGGCCAGTCATTCAAGGTCTATGTTGATTTCCATCAGAATATAATATTACAGAGTGATACCTGAAACCGTAACTGCGACGATTCCTTGGCAGACGTATCATTTGAACCGGGTATACTGGATGGCTTGCTAAACATCAGCCGCCTTGAGTCGAAATTTTCTTAGTCGAAGACGTGCAATTTTATCCTGCAATAGTGAAAATGAAGTTGCGACGAGCTCTGCATACTTACACTGCTGCGGGTTCTGATGAACTGAGTTTGAAAGAAGGCGATATCATTACGGTGGTGGGCCCGGGAGCTGACCCTGGATGGCTTGTCGGGGAAATCGCAGGTCGTCATGGGCTGTTCCCTGAAAGTTTCTCGGTCCCGATCGATGAAGCAGTGCGCATGGTGAAAAAACCAACTCTGCCGCCAGGAAAGCCAGGCATGGCGCCAAATAAAGGGGATTTTAGTCAAGTACAGATACGTCATGATGATGCTAACAGCAACGGATCCTACGGAACAACACAATTGAACGGAGCCTCCACAAAACCATTGATTATGTCAACACCGGAACAAAAATCAGTTGCAAAGCATGCCAGTGTGAATCGAGTTACAGCAGAACCTGCTAATAAGGCGCCCCCGCCACCGCCCAAAACTGGTGGAGGGTCCAAGTTCATTACTACCTCTCAACCAACACGGTTGCCACCAAATTTAAACAATGAGCTCCAACAGAGGATTTCAGCTCCTCCGGCGCCACCGCAACCTCCACTTGAGCAAAGTTACACTTCGGAAGGTCCGGCTAGTCCCTCACGAGCACCTCCTCAACATCCAAAGGAACCTTCACGAATGTCTTCTCAGCTAAGCGCTTCCCAGTCAGAGACTAGCTGGAAGATGAGCAAGCCCCCTCCTCCGCCCCCTTCGAGCCTGGTCGAGCCATTTTCTCATACACCTTCACGAACACCGCCTCCAGCTCCATCCCAGTCTGTAACCATAAGCGAAAATCATTTGGATACACGAGCTAAGGCTCCTCCTCCGCCTCCACCACCACCGCCCCCAATAATTTCGGGAGAAAAGGTTGCTCTAGCGCGAAACAAGCCGCCCCCACCTCTGCCCGGACGACCAAATGGAAGTGGAGGACCACCACCACCACCCAGACAATCGAGCGTGAGCGGAGGCGTACAGAGTAGACCACCGCCACCGCCCCCTGGACAACCGAACGCGAATGGAGGTGCGCAAAGCAGAACGCCGCCACCACCCCCCGGACAACCAAGCTCGAATGGAGGCGCACAAATCAGACCGCCGCCACCGCCCCCCGGACAACCGAGCACGAATGGAGGCGCACAAGGCAGACCGCCACCGCCGCCCCCCACCGCACGCCAGGTTGTGGAGAACATTCAATCAACACCATCAACGCCTGCTCCTAAAGTACGAATTGAGAAGTTTGAATGTGCCCAACGATCCATGACCTCAATGGAGATGCCACCGAAGTACTACACCCCTGGCCTGGATCAATATTCTTGCAGTGCGTCAATCTCGTCTATGGGCCCTTTTACGGAAAAAGTAGAAACATACAATATCAAGAGAAGCGATCGCAGCACAATCGAAATGGTGATTTCTCAGAAGTCGGGTCAATCGAGAGCCTCGGGGCAAGCGACCATCAAACCATTCATTCCTCTGAGCGAGGACGAACTAAATGAATGCAGCAGAAAGTATGGTCCCGCCATTGTAGCTTTCTGCAAAGCGAACCAAGGTGCTCGTGTAGGAGATGGAGAATGCTGGTCGCTGGGAAAGCACGCATACGAACATGCTGGATGTTCTCTTCCTATTGGCAAGAACTTTGGACAAGTGATACAACTAGAGCAAGTCCGACCCGGTGACGTGTTGCAATTTGAGAGTTGCGTCTTCGAGTTTCCCGATGGTTCCAAGCAGTACGCAGGCATGCCCGACCATACGGCTGTTGTGACCAACGCGGCAAATGGTCTTTGCATTCCTGTGCTGGAGCAAAACCCAAAGCCCGTTTCGCCAGGAGTGTACGATTTCTCAGGATTGAAGAGCGGCACAGTCATAGCTTTCAGGCCAATTCCTCCATCGTAATGATCCTGATAACCTCCACTTTAATCCTTCGAAAAGGTGAAATAGAGTTGAATTTACAATGGCCAAATTTTAATTTCAATATTGATTCTATCGTCGTCGACCCAATAGATGTATTTAGTGCTCTTGTGTCCACTGGATCTTTGATAGATCATGACCCTCTTGAACCAGCTCCCAAAGTGGTGACATCTCCCTCAGTCGGCTCACGTGTCTCACACAGAGACCAACGGCAAAGTCAACCTCCTCCTTCGTAGTGAACCTGCCAATGCCGAATCGAATCGAAGTGTGAGCAAGATCCTCTCCCACACCAATGGCACGCAAGACATAGGAAGGTTCAAGCGAAGCAGATGTGCAAGCAGATCCTGAAGACACGGCAATGTTCTTCAAAGCCATGAGTAATGACTCACCTTCAACGTAAGCGAACGACAGGTTGAGATTTCCAGGCCAGCGCTGCTTAGCATGCCCGTTGAGAATCACCTGGGGCAACTGCGAGGTTATGCTGTCATACATATAGTTGGAGAGGTAAGTGATCCATTTTGTGTCAGACTCCATCTCTCTCTGAGCGACTGCGCACGCTTCGCCCAAGCCCACCACTAACGCGGGCGACAGCGTTCCCGATCGAAGACCACGCTCCTGGCCACCTCCGTTAATGATAGGCTCAATTCTGACTCGGGGCTTGCGCCTGACATACAAGGCTCCAATGCCCTTGGGACCGTATATCTTGTGGCCAGATATTGATAGCAGATCAATCTTCATTTTGTCCACATCAATTGGCATTTTACCAACCATCTGCGCACAGTCTGTGTGAAAGAATGCTCCATTTGATCGGCAAATTTCTCCGATCTCCGCCAAAGGCTGGAGGACACCAATCTCATTGTTCACACCCATTACCGAAACGACCGCAGTTTCGTTGGGTATGATGGCCTTTCTCAATTCATCTAGATCGATCAGACCATCGGCTTTCACGGGCAAATATGTCACTTTGAAGCCTTCTGACTCAAGGTGTCGGCATGAGTCAAGCACGCACTTGTGCTCGGTTTGAGTGGTTATGATGTGCTTCTTGTTTTTGCCATAAAAGTGTGCCACTCCCTTGATAGCCAAATTGTTGCTCTCAGTCGCTCCGGACGTGAAGACAATCTCTTTGGAGTTCGCCCCAATCAGACTCGCAACTTGCTCCCTTGCCTTCTCAACTGCCTCCTCAGCCTCCCATCCGAAATGGTGAGTCCTTGAGTGAGGATTGCCAAATTCGTGCAGGTTCCACGGAAGCATTGCGTCAAGGACGCGAGGATCGACGGGTGTGGTAGACTGTAGATCAAGAAACGCCGACCTGCCCGGGAGAGCCTCGCCCTTAATGTTGAATTTGAACTTGTTAATCACGGGATCCTCTGTTGAGAGCGTGGTGCGTCCCTGTGTCGACGCGGTAGCCAAGCCAAGGCCCGCGGACGAGGCGGCCGAAGAGGCCAGGCTCCGTCTCGCGATCGATCTCGTGAGCATCAACATCTTTGTTCTAACAAATCAATGCTTCAAGACTCGGAAATGTTGTGTTCCAAACCGCTTATGGGGATTTGAGAGGTTTATTTTGCAACCGCGTTCTCCCATTGAAAATTTCACTGTCTCGACCATCTCTACTATTGAACTATTCGTAGCTGTAATCAATATAAAATGTTATATATCGTAAAGTGAGAAGATCAATATTTATTCATTGCGTGACATAAGGTTTCTTTATGGTACTATTACGAAACACGATTCGTGGAATCTTTAAGTAACTCGTATGCTTGAAGCACAAGCCCGAATGTGATGGAGTCGGCAACCGCAGTGTTTTGAAGATGAGCCATATACTTGATATTTTACATTGATTTTGGTTCATCTTCAATTTGTTTGGGTGTGCGTTTTCTTCTTGCACAAGCAGAGTTCCTCCTCCTCGTGGTCCATCATGTGAAATGGGCTTGTGCCTCCACTTGTGCTAGTCGTTCCTTGTCTGTGATGATGATGAGGATAAAGGTGATGAATGAGGGAGGCGGCTCGTCTCAGGTCTGTTTGTACCCGTGAAGCATCATCATAGGATAGCCCTAGACCACAGAGCGTTCATAGACCATACGAGTAGAGCGTTCCAAAGAAAAGGTTTTTCACTCTTTCATATATATATATGTCTCTCTTCAAAGAATAGTTTGTATAATAATAAAGGACGCTTCAAAGAGCGTTCTGCTGCTGGAAAGAACCAAACGAAACGGAAGACCGGCGGGCGTGGGCTTTTTCCGTAATAAGAAAACCGAATTCTTAAACAGAGACGACGAAGACAAGGAGCAGCTATATAGTAATACGAAGGCGTGAGCGGGAAGAATGGGGTTCGCGGCCACCCTCCAGGCGATGGCCCTGGTGCTACTGGCCTTCGCCACCAACCAGGGAGACGCCCATATCAAAATGTTCTTCAACCCATGGCGCATGGCCATCCGAACGGGCTTGGGCCAGACCTCAGACGGGGTATTCAGTGCCGCCAACAACCAGCCATGCGGGGGCAACCAGAACTGGGGCAGAAATAGCCAGCGACGGTATACGGCTGTTGTTGACGGCCAGCGTTTGTGCGCCCGTGTCAACTGGAACGGAGGCCACAAGAACACACCCACTGAAAACAAACTCCGAGCGCTGTTCACGTGCGGTGCCCCGGGTCAGGCTCAGGACTTCCTCCAGCGCGCTGCCATGCTACCTTTGGTAGACGGTACAAGCCCCGCTCCTGAAGCAAACGGGTTTTATGTAAACGGCGGCCAGACCAACGCAATCTACGATGGATACACCCTCTGTGTGAATTTGCCACCCCAGGCCATCGCAAACGATACAGCCGAAAATGACGGTCGCCGAATGTGCACACTTGCCATCGTCGAAGGAAACACTTGGGGAAACTGCGTCGACTTGATGCTCTACGCTGTTGGAAGCAGAGATCCTCTTACACCTGCGCCGGTACCCTCAGCTTCTGAGTACGCTGTGGCCCTCAGCGTACCCGTTGCCATGAATGCTTCCGAAGGAACGTACAAGCTGAATAATTGCTTTGTGGATACGGGAGGCAAGTGTTGCTTGACTGGATTTTTCGGCGTGCGCAATAATGGTGCGGTCTCTGCACGTTTTTACGGAAATGGCGATTATGGTCTGTGCCTCGAGCTCAGCAACGGCTACCGCGACTACCAATCTATTCTCAAGCCTAGCAAGTTTGCTAAGGATGTCTTAGAGGCGAACATGTATTTGTATATGGGTAGCGACGAATTCGGACGCTACGTTCAACCGCAGAACATGAGTATCACCATGCGTGATGGTGGATCCATGTACTTTTCTAACGTCGGCCTAGATCTGCCCTACGTCGCGGACCACGATATCACCTACTTTGCCTCTCTCGAGAACGGTTTGTCTCTCGGCTATGTCCCTTGGCCAAATTACTCGTACACGCCCGATAGTACCCCATGGAATTATATTGTGGCTGGTATCATTGGCGGTCTTGTTGCCATATACCTCGTGGGAGGTGTTCTGTACGGCAAGGCTACCACAGGGCACCTGGAGCACCCTCACATCCATGCACTGCTGGTCCAGTTGGGCTGTGTCCGCAAGAGGCGCAAGAAGGTTGTCGTGGACGAGGACGATATTGAAAAGCCTATCCAGGCCTCGAAGCCAGTATCGAAACCCAAATCTGGCTTCTCTCTTCAGCTGCCACCCAATTGGCAGTCCGCGGTTGATCCGATGAGCGGAGAGATCTATTACTTCAACACTCAGACTAAAGAAACTCGTTGGGATAGACCATTGCAGTAAGTCATATAGGTGATCCACACTCCCCAAATGTTTTCTGGCGTCTTTAACCGTCTTCTAAAAGATCGCTTAGGGTTTGGTGGGTTCTTTCGTCGTCCCTCTCGCTTTGACCAATATTATCCACGGTGACCGATAAATACAGTATGTGTTGTGGTGATTCCAATTCTTAACACGCTTGCTATCTTCATCCATTGCGTTGTCTATTTGTTACCTGTTATTACATTATCAAATTGTCGAATGCTGCATTTCCACCTTCACACCAAAATCCTCCCAAAAATCACTCTCCTGAATTTGAGACTTCGCATAGCACCAAGGGGTTAAAACAGCTAAATCGAAACGTTATTTGACGGTGTTTGAAGGACGACCTTGCGTTTGGGCTGTAGATTGGAGACCACCTTAATTTGCGCGGGCACTGACGAAGAAGTCACGATCGGTGCGATATTTTCCACGCCAATCTTACTATCGGTGATGGAACCAAATCCAATAGTGGTCGATCCCTCGGCAGGAGTGTTGGTTTGGACAGCCGAAAACGGTTGCTCTGGGAGCGATTCGGCAGAGCTGGGCGCACCTGATAAGCCCTCATGAGCTTCACGCTTCATCTCCAATGCCGCTCTCTCCTCCTGCATACCTTCGACGGTCATTATGAACAAGTTGTCCTCCACCTTCCCATTGAGTTCGCTGATGAGTTCGTCAAGTTCCTTAATCTCCTCTGTTACCACGGTTTCGGCTCGATGATGGGTAGCCGTATCGGGTAGGATTAGGTCATTAGCTGCCTCCAAATCATCAATCTGGACTGCAGTGAGGCTCGGCAGCCAGTTCTTTGCCGTCTTTGCCCGCTTCTTTCCTTTTCCACCAACTTCGTTGGCTTCTTCAGTAATTCCACTTTGTGGCGCTTCATGCAACAGCCGGTTTCGAAGAGTTTTAAGCACTTGAAGGGCCTTTCCATAGTTACTTATGGAGTCCACATGGCTTTGTACATCCGTAGGGTTCTCGCAGGCTATGCTACTGGCGGAGAGAGCCAATGCATGATATACTCCTGCCAGAGCTCGTGAATCCTCGTCTTCGGCCACGAGACGGATTTTGAGACACTTATTGTACTCCTCAATGGCCATGACCATGAGCCCTTGCTCGAACTTGAGATCGCCCAGCCGCATGAAAACGTCGCCCAATCGGATGTTTAGCTCGCGCCTCTTTGATAGGTCCGGCTCCTCGTTTATTAAGCGCTCATAGATTACGCGGGACGTCTCGAGGCATTCAAAAGAAATATGGAACAGCTCTTCGACCTCTTCTAACGTTGGCACCACTTCCTCTTCCTCATTTTCTTCGGATTCTTCGCTTGGTTCACCGCTAGGTTTCAACGAGTTTCCGTTCTGTTTCTGTCGTTTACGCACCTCGGCATTAACGAAATGGTTATTGCTTTCCACAGCCAGTTTAAGATTTACATCGCCGTAGAGGTAGGCTATGGGAGCAACTGATGAGGAAAGGTCACCCTCGTTCTCAACTATTCTGCCATACAACTCTCCCAATACTCCTGCGGCCTCTTCACACCTGTTCTCTTTCGCAAGCGCTTTGCCCTTTGCGAAATCGGCCTCGGCCTCGCAGCGAAGAACGTGTTCCATATTTGCCTGATGGTATTGTCTATATTCCGAACATATCTTGACAGATCCAGGAAGACTCAAACGTGAGAATCCACGTCAAACTCAAATTTGCCGACAACTTCGCAAGTCGGTCAATGTGGTATATCGGCCTCCCGGAAAGCAACAATTCGTCCCAATCCAAATATGATATGTGAATTATTCCTCTGACGATCCATAGTCGGGTAGCACTGCACCGAAATTCAATCTGCGTTGTGACTTGTGAGAGTCCACGTTTTTTTTTGAAAATTTCGAAACCATAGTACGATTACGTGATTAGTTCGTAGTTCTATTCTTCTCATCGCGGGGCAGATTGGGCCTTCGATATGACAGAGACAATTAACGCCACTCTTGCGAGTCCTCAATTACATAAGACACACATATACTATATTGTTAGGTGGTCCTCCCGTCCTCACATGTGGATGGGCTTGTCATAAGTTGCCATGGCTGCCTCCTTGACAGCCTCAGAAAGGGTGGGATGGGCGTGGCACGTTCGCGCAATATCCTCCGAGCTCGCTCCGTACTCAATTGCGAGAACAGATTCCGCAATCAGCTCACCTGCAGAAGGACCGATGATGTGAACTCCGAGAATCTTGTCGGACTCCTTGTCAGCCAGGATCTTGACCATGCCCTCAGTGTCGGAGTTGGCCTTGGCTCGCGAGTTGGCCATAAAGGGGAAGACACCTTTGGTGTACGCCTTGCCACTCGCCTTGACCTCTTCTTCGGTAAAACCGACCGAGGCAACCTCGGGGTGAGTGTAAATGACTCCCGGAATGGCGTTGTAGTTGACATGTCCGTGCTTGCCGGCAATGACCTCTACGGCAGCAATGCCCTCTTCTTCGGCCTTGTGAGCAAGCATGGGACCTGGCACACAGTCGCCAATGGCGTAGACGCCAGGGACATTTGTACGGAAGTGCGAGTCGATTTCAATGAAGCCCCGCTTATCCGTCTTGATGCCAAGATCCTCAATACCCAAACCCTTAGTGAAGGGCCTACGTCCAGTCGCGACGAGCACCACGTCGACGTCCGCAATAGTCTGCTGTTCACCGCCTTTCGCAGGCTCGACAGTTACGTTTAGACTCGATCCTTTGTCCTCCACACCCATGACCTTCATTCCAAGCTTAAAATCAAATCCCTGCTTCCTGAGGCTACTCTGAAACACTTTGGCAATCTCTGCATCGATGCCAGGTGTGATCCGGTCCAAAAACTCAACGACAGTGATCTTGGCTCCCAGACGGCCCCACACGGATCCCAGTTCAAGTCCAATAACGCCGGCTCCAACGACAAGCAAGTGCTTGGGAATAGATTTCAAATCGAGCGCGCCAGTGGAATCCACAATTTTTCCTGCCGCATTATCCACAGGGAGGGTAGGCAAGCTCGCTGGCTCGGAGCCTGTAGCGATGATAACATTCTTAGTTTTCAGCGTAACGTTCGATCCATCGCTTCCCTTTACGTTAACAGACTTTCCGCTGTTTGCGAGGCTACCGTAACCTTTGACATAAAGGACTCCATTCTTCTTGAAAAGTGCGTTCTCGATACCGCTGGTCAGACCCGTAACAATCTTCACCTTGTTTTTCATCATCTTCTCCAAGTCGATCTTGAGATCTCCAACTACGATACCGTGGTTTGCAAACTGATGCTTAGCCATGTGGAAGTGATGACTTGAGTTAAGAAGCGCCTTGCTCGGAATACAGCCGACGTTCAAGCAAGTGCCACCCAGCGCTCCTCGATTCTCTACACAAGCCGTTTTCAAACCCAGCTGCGCAGCCTTGATAGCTGCGACGTACCCACCTGGACCACCACCAACGATGACAACCTACATGAAGGTTTGAGTCAGTGCTTCATACGGAACTTGCGACAATCGCCTTCAGCGGCTATACTGTCGTAGAGAAATGAAAATATCCAATCTCCTTGGAATAATGCATAAGCCTTCCTTCGTACTGTGTGGTATAGGGAGGTTTCCTCTTTCTTCGACGATTGCTTGCACGGTGCGACTCAGGAAGAACTCACGTCAAGTTCGTCAGTTACAGCTGGCGCTGTCGCGAAGAAGCGCCGTTGCGCGACTCTTCGGATCATCATTTTCCCCGAGTACTCTGATTCTTTTGATTTAATTAAAGTTGTAAATCTGAGTGTTCTTAGCATATTATAAGTGTTTGAAGGAATTGTTATTTATGCGTCGTTCTGTTCTTCTTCGGCCCAAATGAAAAATCATCGTAATCGTTGATATGAAATCGTAGCTGGAGTGTTGGACCCTTATTTGATCAAATCCTGAATCACGAACCAATATATAATACAAGGAAAGAATATATTATAGTGTGGATATCATATATAGTACAGATAGCGAGGTAAATTCCTAGGAGTCCAGAACATACTAACGCTCACCGAAAGGCATCATCATGACACGAAAAGGATGAAAACATTGAACACCAATCACACAATCACTGTAACTTTCCACCAATTCAAAATGAATATGAAAAGTGAAGATTTGAGTACTCTGGTCACACTTCCACGGCTTCGTACAGGAACGCCTTCACCATTCGTTGTACATCCGTGGGTAACGTTTTGAAGCTATTGTATTTGCACAATTGGATGAGCCGTTCTCTCTCACAGGCTTGCGCTTCCCATTCCTCCGCAGATTCGAAAAGTTCCGTTTCTAGTTGCTCAAAGTCAACCCTATTTTCGCACTGATCAACAAGAAGATGTTCCCGCACAGTGCTTGCAAGCATACGAAACTTTGAATGCTTCCCTCGTGTCGCCGGTTCAAACACCGCAGCTAGTAATTCTCGGCTGTTATAATCATCCGGTGGAGCCACAAATGCTAGAAAGCACGCGCTAAGGTTCTTAACATTTGGTTCATGTGGAGAGAAGCATAACGTACGAACGAGCTCAGTTGTTGCCATTCGAACGCGCTGTCGTACAGCAGGATAGTGACTGGAGGTGGACGTCATGGCAAGATGGACCATGAATCGCAAAATCTCGAGCTTGCACTCGAATGAACGACTGGCCAGCACTATTTGAGTCAAAAATGGTACGGCATATTGCGCACAATCGTAAAGAGTCCCGCGATTGATCAGCAAAAACGACAAAGTGCTGACGTGGTCCTCGACTCTGGCTAATTCGTTCGCATCGTTATGGAGTGACCTCAATATCGCTGGTAGATCATGAGCCGACCCGTTTGCATGGGACAATCGATGAAATGGAATCGTATCAAGCACGTCTATGGGCCAAAATGCAGGAAGAAGTCGTGTGGAAACTTGAAGTAGATCAAGTGAGTCTCGTCGCACTTGAACTGCGAGTGCATGATCACTCGTTGCCACATCGATGGTCATTTTCCTCAGTGATTGTTGCACAATATATCATTCGGATTCTCTACCTGTTAAATATAATCCTTTTGCACTTTCACAACGACGACGACACTTTTCAAGTCGATATCGACGTTAGTTCAAACGTCACCTTTCGCGAACAGTCCAATCGAAACACTCAAAACTACTTCTCCTTCCCAAACCCTAATTTATTGGTTGCTGCTTCGAAACCAAAAAGTATCCCATCCATACCAGCACAGACCTCAATCACATTATAACTTTCGGGAATTTTGCGGAAGCCCGCTCGCCGACCTCACTTTTTTGAATCGGTTTCCGCGCGATCGTGCCGCAAACGACCTTTCCGAGGGTCACAGAAATTTGCCTTGTCAAAAAATCTTTCGAAGATACATACCTTCGTTTCTAAAAAATGATTACTGTTGGTATTCTTGCGCCAGGTTAGAAGAGAGGGATTAAACATCGTCCAAGTAGTTTTGAAAAGGACAGCCTTTTGCTGACTTCTTTGGTTGTTTGAGAGTTTATTTCTTATTGGGTTCTCCTTGACGTGCGTTCCCGCCTTTCCACACGGTCGAACTTGAACGTTCACTTTATTACGAATTACTATTCACGAAATGCAATATTACGATGCATCTTCATAAATCGGCAAAAACATGTTCATCTCTTCAAAATCAAAAAGAATTCTATTATTAGTAAACAACAAAGATAAAGTACTACAGGATATCTTTGGTGGATCAGGAGATCTTCACAGATCGTGCGCACACGATTGCCTCCTCGGCACACGCGCTCTTCTCACCAAAAGCTAACGGCGCGTGTGAAGCTAGCTAGCTGGTCACACGTGGTTGTGGGAAACGAGTACAGAGTCGTATCTATTTGAAAATAAGAAATCTGAGGTTATGTCACTCGGGTAGAGCCATACGAACCTACTAGCTTCCCCAATCCATGGGAATGCAGAAGGAGATTACAACGAGTTGAAGATCGAGATAGAGCATGAACGAGATTGTCGCGCAGCTCCCAGTATTGGGACTGCTGAGTTCCTCGCAAGGCGTACACAGCAAAACGCTTCAGGCATGTATTGATTTCTCAAGCGCCCTTTTACTCGTCGCATGTGCCTTGGTTGCTTTGCTATCAACCAAGCCTCCAAAGCGGTCTCACGTGCTCAGTCCAAAATCGTTCATACGAGCTGTTTTTCTGGTTTTATCAATTCTCTCGTGGGTTTGGTGTATCTCGCACCTTGGGATTGCTCAGGCCTTATTGCTCGAGGTTGCGTGCGTAGTAGGATTGTCCACTGCTGGGGATGGCAAGCGAATTCAATTTCATTTCATCGGTTTGAGTATTCTTGCAGGATTGGGGATCTTGGGTTCAAGCGGAAATGCACTGGCTACGGTACTGGGAGTGGCATCAATAGTGTCGCGTGAGATGTTCAATCTTTTCAGGGACGGAAGCACAATATTTGTAGGATTTCCAATTTCGTTGGCATTATCTTTTGGCAGTCACTGGACTCATCCTACATCGCATCGCTCGATATCTGTGGGTTGGACTTTCCTCAGTGCGCTTCTTTGGGTTGGTCCTGTCGCGCTCGCTCCCGCATATGATGAAAAGTGGGTCGAATACTCAATGAACAAGCGGACAAGAACACTTCTAGCTCTTGCATTCGCTGTCATGTTCGCAATGGCAGACAAGTCTTTACATACTGTGAGCTTTTTCTTTGCTTTGGTATGCTGTGTGGCACTTGTAGTCCAAAAGAAGGCTAAGAATGGAGCAAGGTCATCCTTCTTACCCACCACTGTGGGTGCATCAATTGCTGATGTGGATGCTTTTAAGAAGGCATCAAAGAGTTTCCCTGATGGATTTAGGTTGTTCAACAAAGTCTCACTTGGTCATGCAGCTCATTTCTTTTCAGAGGCTATGAGCAATGACGATTCCAAGAAAATTTTGCAATTTCTTAGTCTCACCTTGAGCTTCATGTTTGTTGAGCTTTTTGTCGGCTTGTACACAGGCTCCCTCGGATTGATATCGGATGCAGGCCACATGTTCTTCGATAGTGCAGCTCTTTTCATCGGTCTCTTTGCCGCTTACGCATCCAAGTGGCGCTCAGACCGAATATACACGTATGGATACGCCCGATATGAAACGATTGCAGGCTTTATTAACGCGGTGTTTCTGACTTTTGTTGCGGTGTTTGTTCTCACTGAGTCCCTGGAAAGGTTCAGTGAACCGCCCCAAGTGAAGACGGAGGGATTGTTGTTGACAAGCGTGTTGGGCCTAGTCGTCAACGGTATCGGTTTGGTATTCTTTCATGAGCACGCACATTCTCATGAAGGAGAAGGAGGTGTGCACGGACATTCCCATAGTTCAACACCCCCGGATAAACCTCGCGAACACCACGGTCATAGGCACAATGGGGGAGATCACTCGCACGATCATGGACACTCTCACGGGAAGGACCCTTGCGCTCACCAACACTCGCACGACAACCACAATGAGCACTCCCACGGCAACAGCATCAATAATGGACACGCTCAAAACCTCGCAGATGAAGAGTCTCACGGACATTCACATGGAGGGGGAAAAGGATCAACCAATGAAAATATGCATGGTGTTTATCTCCACGTTTTGGCAGACGCGCTAGGGAGTGTTGGAGTGATAATCTCATCATTCCTCATCCAGTACAAGGGTTGGTATATCGCTGACCCCGTTTGTTCCTTTTGCATCTCCGTTCTAATTTTCTTGTCTGTCCTACCTCTTTTGAAGTCCACAGCCAATACTCTTCTCTTGCGTGTTCCCAATGGATTGGAAAGGACGTTTGAAACCTGCATTGAAAGAACAAGACGACGACCTGGCGTCGTCAAAGTGTCCAAAGCGCATCTCTGGCGATTGTCCAAGGATGACCTTGTTGCCACAGTAAATGTAGTCGTTTCAACGAAAGAGGCTCAGGAACATGTCCAATCCTGGATTGTGAATGCCTTGAGGAACGATGTTGGAGCAACAGAAGTCACCGTACAGGTTGTATCTGACGGACTTGCAAAAGAACTTGCCACTTAGTTAGCTTATGATAATAGCTGATAGATTTTTTATTCCTTGATTTAGTTTGAAGACAATCTCGATGTTACTTGACGATCTGATCTGGAGTACAAGAATAGCTTCGGATAGTAAAAGATCAATATTATTTACACATACTTACAGCACCATCGACACCAGCGATAAATGCATATGTCACTCTTCGTCATCTGAGAAAAATGGGTTGAGGTTCCGAGAATCGTCCAACTCTTTGAACTTTGCTGTCAAAGGAACCCGAAGATCAACGCCACGTTCATGTTCTTGGAAGGTGGCTTGAGCCTCTTCCAAATTGCGATCCAGCACATCCGCGGTATACAGTCGCCCTCCACTTCCATCTGTATTTATACTCTGATTCGGAGGTGTAACCACAGTTGCCAACAAGGGCGAGTCCCCAAAGTTATGCAGGTTATCATTTCTTGAAGGTACGCGACCTGTACTCCCGTGGTGGCGCATTTGTTGCAAGTGATCGATAGGGGATGATCTAGCTGAGGATGAGAACGAGGAGGACTCATGATCATTGTGCGAGTGCTGTGAGGGACTCACCATCAAAGGGGCAGACACATCTCCTAATGCCACCAATGAAGATATTTCAACTTCCTGTACGCAAATAGTTTCTTGCAATTGTGTCCATCGCTTTCTCTCCGCTACAGCATGTCTGATCTGGTCCATTGCTAACAACATAGCGCCGTCTCTGAGCATACCACGCTTCAGATTCTCCAATTCTGCCCATTCGCACGCTACTCGGTTCCCGTGATTATCGGCTCTATGCTTGGTCTCCTCATAGTAGGGACTGGCCTTCTTTGGGTCTACCAAATTTGCCTCCATGCGAGGCAGAATATCGTCTCCCCACATGTGTAAAAGAGTCTGAAACGCTTTGACCGACCTCACATCGCAAAACGCACTCTCAATAACAGGCACCTCTACTTGGTCTTTTACAAGAATTTTGTCCATCTCGCTTCTCCCTGTCGATGCCCCACCACCAACACCACCCATTCCTCCAAATCGTATATTGCCGTTATTCGCCGCTGCAAACGATACAAGCGCCTCTTCAGCAACGGTACCTGAGACGCTTGTCTCGTGTGCTTGCTGCTGAGCATTCCCGTGTTGTTGTTGTTGCTGCTGTTGTTGGACCCTGTTAGAGTCCTGGGCTGGTAAAACCCCTGCGAACTTTCCCACAAACCCGTAGTTCTGTCCCGCAGACTTTTCAAAATCCGCCCAGGCGGCAAAAGCGGTTGAAGCCCGAGAAAGAGATCGGCCGAGACTTTGATCGAACGCGACCACCGCGGAAGCTTTTGAAGACGCCCTTTGGTACGCTCCAATCATATTTCGGATATGAGTTGCCATCGCTGTGAGTGCGACTACGCTATTGCCAAAACGATATTCCATCACATTCTGTTGGTGTGCTAGTGCATTCTCCCACAAGACCTTTTCAGCATGTGGAGTCATGTCCTCCGAAGTCGCTCCGTCTCCTATGGCTCGGCTGGGCTCCCAAAGAAAAGCCCGTAGAAGCGTCGAGTTGCGGATCGCATGATGCTCACTCATGTAGCGCAACCAGAAGTACAGCGCAACTCGGCGATCCCAAACAAAATTTGGATCAGCTCGGCTGTTGGTAACAACTTGCTTGGCACTTTTCGGAGGCAGTCGGGGGATCAGCACGAATTCGCTTTTTGTGACCTCATTATCAAACATTTTGCGGAGCTGGTCAAAGTCTCGGTATCGGCGTCGAACCACGCATGATGCCTCCAAAACACCTCCGCTTCCTCCAGGACTCGATTCACTCCCACTTGTCACCGTCAGCTCCGTCTTGATCTCGTATTCAACCGCTTTATTGAATTGAATAGAGGCGGACATAATGGCGACATTCCAAGTGCGACCAACAAGAGGCAATGGTGCGATTTTAATCAGAGCCAACGGACCTGTGCCGCCTCGGAGAGCTAAGCGGTTCTCATCTTGGAATCCAAGGCGCTTCTTGGATTGGAATGGTGCTATCGCTACAGGAGCCAGCGCGTTCCCTTCGGCGTCGCTATCTGCATCTCCCGCGCCAGTGTGTTCGTTTAGCACTTGATCGATGGCTATTCTCAGAGTTTCTAATGCGACCGCTGCGTTATCTTGGGAAAAGTTAGGAATGGAGTGTATGTCTGCAGTGTAGACTTCGAGTAATCTATTCAATGTCCTCGATCGAGGCGACGCGGGTGGGGGTGGAGGAACCTTTCTTCCCCTCGCCCTCTCTAACTCCGCCCGTGCATGTTCGAGTTCATCGTATTGTGAATCAAGAGCTGCTGCTTGGTGCAACCGCTGAGCAATGTCCGAGGACCGAGGCGTCGGCCTCTGTGGCGAACTCGTTGCTCTGAGCATCGTGACCCCTCCTAAAACTCCCCTTATCCCAATAAGCGTCTTTCATAAGAGGGATATCGGGTATTCCAAAAAAATCCAAAGGGCTCCTCGGAACAGGCCCACCTGTGGGCCCGCTAGAACGTTGGCAGAGCCGAGTATAGCTGATAAAGTTAATAGTTTCAATACACCAACGCCTCAATCCTGACATGGACCGCCACACGTCGATGGGCTCCTCAAAGCGTTGAACCTGGACGACAAAGAATCCAAACGCGTCTTGTGTACAGTGTGGTGAATCCACTCCGGGGGGGTGCTGAGAGAGACGTCCCTTCCGACACCAGAGCGAGACGAGACTCGAGGGTTCATGAGCGTAATGGATGAAAACCAAACCAGAATCTTCTTCTCCAATTTACGTGGCGTGTGAAGCAAGAAAGAAAGTGATAATTATTATACCTTGAAAAAAACACAACGCCCTATTATTATTAGGGACGGGGGAAGGGAAGATCGATCTGTCTGCTCTGCATCGATGACCCGCACCTGGGCCAATCGTAGACCTGATATCGGATGGTTCCCTCTCATCGTCCAAACAGACTACAGAGGCAAGTGGAAAACTGTATTCTGTTTTATTGGTGAAGGAAATGATGAGACAAGAATGCAAGAAATAGGAATGATATTAGTTCAGGGGTCAGAATATACAATTATTTTTCATTTTCAGTCAATAATGATACACATACTAACAGCATGATAGTGCTGGCGAAATGGGCAAATACCAAGTGGATAAAGTTACCTATGTGGGTTTCGCAAGAGCATCCAGATAGAAGCCATTATAACAGGCGGTGGGATATGATGAGTTGACAAGAGATTGCAAATCATTTCGAAGCCCAATCCTCCAATGGGCGACAATGATATCACATGAAGACAAAGGATTTCCAACGTGTATGTCGCTCAATGAGAGAACGGCCATGTCCAGGAGAATGCTGGCAGATCCCTGCGAGCTTCCATGCCCTACGCAAGCTTCTACTTCCTTCACTGCACCTGGATCAATGCGTACGATGCTCGAGAAGGTCTTCGACGATTCCAGAGCGGTATCTCCTAATTTGTCTTGACCATCTGTAGCCATCAAGGCCGTGAATGTAGATGGACAATCCGTGCCCAAAATTTCCTTTGCTTGGCGAGCAGTGAAAGTGTAATTGCAAGCCATTAGAAACGGATGGTTGGATTCGAGTGTCTGCCACTCCTTATAGGTTCGACGAATGGGCTTTTTGTCCTTATCGGTCAAAAGCTGGGATATCTTCATTGCGTCTGGAAGCCAAAATGAGATGTCAGGGTAGCAGTCGTACTCCTGAGGCTCTCCTAACCAAGCATAGCAAAGATCATCCATGGTTCTGCGATGGATGCCCACCGTCTTGAGATCAGATAAACGCGCAAGTGAGCCTCGAGCCCTGCGCATGATCACGGGATGCGGTCGGATATCTTGGCGAAGCTCCTGCATGAGTCCCAGCCGACTTGGTCCGAATGTCCAGAATATATCCGAAGGATCAAGCACTTTATGGACAAGAAATGTTGAATTAGAAGGCACTGAATACCAAACTCCCTTGTGTACAAGAGCTGCGCAATTAACTCGGTCGGGCTTTCTTGTGCCATTCGCAACAACACTTGAGGAGGTCGTACAATTTAGGTAAATGGTCAAATCAGCAGCTAAAGCTCGGATATCCAAGAAAGGGACCACTTCTGATGTATGGCGGGTGAGAAAAAGGTTTCGCCTTGCACGAGAGGAATCCTCCTTGACTTTGTAACTTGATCCTGCAATCAACTGAAGTTTATTGCAGGTTTGGCCCCAGCCGTCATCTTCGAGTAAATATCCGTGAGCACCTAGCAAATGACGTGGAGCTTCAATAGCTGCACGGCTAACGGCGCAAAGAATGTCGTTTTCAATCTGGACAAAATTACCAAGCTCACTCGAGACAACTAGGGTGACCTCTTGTTCCAGCCTCGTTACGCTTAGAACGACACAAATCGTCAACGTGCCAAGTGCGATGCAGCCTACAAACAACCTGCTCGGATAGATCCTATCTAACCAGCCATATTGCTCACCAGTAAGAGGACTTCTAAAATGAGCCATCCTTCCTGTGTCGATACCTTTACCTCTTCCCTCTATCCCACGTTGCAGTTTGACAGTCTCAGTTGCGCTCAACGTGCTCTCAAGTTCACCACCGTGCGCCAGTCGAAGAAGTAGATTAAGCTTCTCAAGCTGCATTCGAAAATGAAAACATATCATAAGCCAGGAATAATAAGAGACAATGTGTTGCGGATTTGTGACCTTTCACGACTTTGACCGCAAGTATACATTTTAAAAATCATCGCAAGTCGACAACGACCAACGACATCACTATAAAAACATTACGACCATATGATCTTTACCTCGAAAGGTACCTCTATCCCGTATATTCCCCCTCAAGGTTAAGGAGAATCTGCAATCGAGGTGTTTTGAGGATGATAGGAAGAGAGATATTGTCTACAATAGGTTATCAGTGTATTCACTTTGCAATCTTCCATCTTATTACATCTCGCTATCATCTAGTAGTACTAGCACCGTATCATTACATCGAGTACGCATTGCCTCAGGCCGCCTTTCGGTTGGCCATACGCCAATTTAATGCCTTAGTTGTAAAAGCTGCAACGCGCTGACTGAGCAGAAGCTCTGCGTATGGATCCACGTTGGGTCCGGCATCAAAAAGGTTTGGCGATAGTACGATGGCCAAATTCGTGGCCGTCATCCTATTGACATCCTGGTGATCAGAGACCTCACAAAGCAAATCAAGTAACCAGAAAAAGGCTGACCTCTGCGGATCAGGCAGATTTTGAAGCCTTCTACCAACCTCATCGATGTCCTTCAGCCCAGACATATCCGTGATATCCTCCTTCGTGAGCACATTCAGAACCTTCGGTTTCAACTCCCTAAAAAATTGTTTTATCAAGTTCGCCACCACATGGGGGTCCTTTGTCTTTTCCAGTGATTTCAAAGCCTGTCCGGTATTGATGGATAATTTCGCATCGGCAACATCCTGTCCGTCAGGCGCAAGCCGAAAGATGCCATCAGCCTCCATGCCCCCTAGTTCCGCAAAGCGGGCCTTAAGCTTGACCAAAATCATGGGAATGCGGTCGCTGTACCCATCTACAGTAGTTCTAGGGCAACTATGCAAAGGGACGCCGAATTGTTTGTGGGCTTCTTCGGCCCATCCAGCAGGAAGCCCAGTGAATCGGATATTCTCCGCATCAAAGCTAACTTCAAGCTCCTTTTTAACATCGAACGGTTTTGAGATTTCAACCCCGCGAATCACGTCCTTAACATCTCTGTTCGTTTCTCGAGCTTGGAGCTGGATGTGACCATCCAGAGTAGAGGAATCAAGGGCAGGCGTAGCACCAGGAAGGTTATTCTTGACCACTTGGACAGCTTGATACGCGGCCTGGAAAGACTTTTTCCGCATTCGAGTATCCCACTTCTCCTCTGAACCGTTAGCGATGGAAGGTACCGCGGGAGCCTCTTTTCTGGGTTCTTCCTTCTTGGGCTCATCCTTTTTCATCATGTTTCGAAGACGCATACTGTTCGACTTTACCATCGTAGAACCCGCCGCAACCATCCCTCCAAGATGTCTACCTGCAGCTCCGGGCGACGCAGAAGGCGGATGAGGTGCAGGTGCCCTTTTAGGAGGTGGCGGTGGCATGTGCTTTGCTGTCCCAATTGAGGCAGCTGCTTCTTGAGCCGCAAAACCCGGAGGTTCGTCCCATCTTGTTTCGTTTGTCTCAATACTCCACCAATACACCTCGCCATTGTCATCCTTTACCTTCTCCCAACGCTCCGTCATTTTCACGGCACATCAAGAGCGGCCTCTACTGAACGCGGCAAAGAACTTCAGCACCGATTCTATTTTTCCAGCGTCACACGACTTGAACGTGACCAGCTCAATGCCCACTCTTGGTTCAACCAGGCTGTACGGAATGCTTGCGGTCAAATCAAACTTGAATATAATATCCAAGGGAAGTCGTGGGCTTGGTCTAATAGGCAAGTTTTCCGAGAGGGTGGCCTTTGGTGACTATTCCCCCGCAAGGTCCACTGAAACCTCCCAGAACGACCGTTCCAATACAGACACGTCAACAGACTAGTGGATTGGAAATGAATCATCGATTTCACAAAATTATATTGATTTTTATGTATGCATTTGCAAGAGTGCAGACCTTGTCATCGCCCGACGAGGAACAAAAAACCAAAGGACCAAGGCAGCAACAACAACGGCTCTCTGTATTCGCCGCGCAGTTACAGTTTACTTCTACAATGTATACGTCCTTCGTAAATTACTACGAATAACGATCGTGTAAAATTACATCAGAAGTCAGAACTCATCCTGAGGCCCACAGCAGTCATTCAAGTCAAGAGGGATAAATCAAGACTCAGCTCACTTAATCGACTATGTATAGTGAAACAACGATGCGCTGAAATATCCTGGTTTCAGAAAAGGTGGGCATAGGCGGGTCAGAGAGACGCTAAGTTTCTTCAAAACAGCCGGCAGTGCCAAGTACCTTGGAAACCTGTTGACGTTCAAGTTCGCGACACTTTTTTTTATAAAAGGTAAATTTGCAGGTATAGACGAATTGAATGAGCAGGCAAAATGGCACATAAAGCAGCATCGCTTGGTTTCAGATCCGCAACGCTCGCCCAAAAGGAGCTCACCACGAAGTTCAAGGTTGGCGATCGTGTGGTTTTATCCGGGTGGGTAAGTTTCATGCGCAAACAGAAGGGGATTTCATTCATGGGATTGAGAGACGCGTTTGGATCAATCCAGGTTGTACTAGCAAATCAGGGAGACTTTACTGCACGGCTTGAAGATGTTGTCACAGTGACCGGCACTCTCGTAAAAAGGCAGGGGTCAAAAGCTGAGGAATTTGAGATAAACGCGGAAGCCGTTAAACTTGAGAACAGCACACGACATCCTTTACCTCTTGGTGTTGACAATAAAGCTTTATCTCAAATTCAAACTCCTCAGCAGCGTGATGCCTCCTTGAGACATCGGTACTTAGATATTCGGTTGAGACCTTACCTTCAAAACAACATTCGCCTTCGCGGAGTGACTGCATTAGCCATGAGAAACTATCTGTCAAATGAAGTTGGATTTCTGGAAGTGGAAACGCCCACGTTGTTCAAGTCTACACCTGAGGGGGCGCGTGAGTTTTTGGTGCCTGTTGCGAAAACTGAAAAAGACACCCAAGCCAAGTTTTATGCTCTTGTCCAGTCGCCTCAGCAATATAAACAAATGTTAATGGTCGCTGGCATCGATAGGTATTTTCAATTTGCGAGATGTTACCGAGATGAGGGCGGACGTGCAGATAGGCAACCAGAATTTACGCAATTGGATCTTGAAATGTCGTTTTTGCGGGAAAGCAAAGATATCGAGAGGATAATTGAGGGAGTTGTAGTCGCAGGATGGAGCGCAGCTCATTCAGCTCAACCAACGATAGTTCCTAGAAGCCCCGCTGTCAACGTATCTTTTCCGCGGATGAAACTAGACGATGCGATGCGGGACTATGGCTCGGATAAGCCAGATCTACGGTTTGGTATGAAAATAAATAACGAGGATCGCTCGATTACCGCTCCATTGCTTTGGGGCGCCTTATCCAACAAAGAAAAAAATGAATTGAAACGTCAGCTTGTTCAAGAGCGGGTGGTTGATGAGTTGCGAAACGTTGGTGATGACGTGATTGTCCGTGTAAAGGAACTGGATGTAAAACGTCTTGGCCGTGCCAGATTAATTATTGCGCAATGGATGCGACAAAAGAGCGTACCCTTACCCGAAGGCATGATGCAGCCAAATTCTCCTTTATGGATTACAGATTTTGGCCTTTTCGAATCTGCCGAGGAGGATGGTCGTGACGTTTTGTCGGTCCACCATCCCTTTACTGCACCTCATCCGGATGATTTACCAAAACTGGACAAACTTCTCCGAGATGTAAGAGATGCAACGAATGAGACCCAGAAGAGAGCTCTAAGACAGCATTTGTTCTCAGGCCTGCGCGGTTTGCACTACGATCTCGTCTGTGATGGAGTGGAGCTCGGCGGTGGATCCGTCAGAATTCACTCAGCCGATCTACAAATGCGAGTATTTCGCGATGCCCTTGGTATGGACGAGACAGAGTGCCAAGTTAAATTCGGTCACTTACTTGAAGCTCTTAACTTAGGTGCTCCACCTCACGGAGGATTCGCACTAGGATTCGACCGATTTATTGCTATGCTATGCAATGCTCCCTCCATATCTGACACGCTGGCATTTCCTAAGGCGTCCACGGGTACGGATCCTTTGAGTGGCGGTCCGTGTGCGCTTAATTCCAAAGAAGAAAAGTCAATTCTCGCTCGATTTGGACTTACGACAGTCTGAGATCATTCTTTGAGTAGCTGTTTTAAAAACAAAAATATTCAATTATTTACAAAAACTGAGTACATCTCACTCATTTACGGCAGTTGTCTATGCTAATGATGAACAGATCAGTCGCACCAATATCCTGCAACCTGTCCATTATATCGGCCACATCCTTGTTTGGCACCATTGCGCCCACTGAAACCCAGTTAGGGTCCTCAAGGGGCGAGATAGTCGGTGCTTTCTGCCCCGGTGTCACCTTTTCAGCGGAGGAAAGATTTTTGCGCTCGATGTTGTAGTCTGCATAAAATGTTAGTGGATCATTGCCGTGTACAATCAAGATGAGCAACTCACACATCATACTGAATTGCTTCGCCAACAAGTAGCCCTCAATGCGTTTCCGAATGGTTTCAATCAAGGCCTTGTGGTGAGATTTAGGATTGGCGACTAGAACTGCCTGAGTTTGCAGAACAACTGCGATCTTCTCCAGACCGGCCTCCTCCATTGTTGTTCCGGTCTCTACTAAGTCTACAACCGCATCGGCGAGCCCAAGAGCGCACGCCGCTTCAACGGAGCCAGATATAGTTTTTATCGATGGCTTTGGGAGCTTGTGCTCAATGCACAGTTTGTCAAAAAACTTTTCGGTGAGGTGCGGGAAGGACGTTGCCAATCTCTTGCCGCACAGATTCTTAGGATTCTCAACTTTGTTGATTTTGGGCGCTTGAACAACCAGCTGACAAATGCCGAACCCTGTTTGCAATAACTCATCCACGATTGCGCCACTTTCAGCGACCATATCTTGACCCGTCAGGCCAAGGTCGACGTTGCCATCGCCGACAAAGCGTGCAATATCGGCGGCGGGCAAGAAGACGAGCTTGAGCTTGAGGTTAGGGGTGTTGACATAGGCAATGTCTAGTCTGGGATTCCTCTTGTAGCTCAACCCGGTGCCCTTGAGGAGATCCACGCACTGCTCGTACAATCTGCCCTTCTTTGGGATGGCAAACGTAAGCAGGTCGTCCTCCTCTGCGATCGACGTCGCCCGTTGTCTCTTGTTGGCAGCTTGGTCACTTGCCATTTTTGCGGCGTGCTAAGTTTGATACGGAGTTTCTGATTATTCACGGTTATGATCTTCCCCTCCCGTTGTTGTTGTTGCTCAGCTCGACTGGACTTGCGGAATTTTGCCTGACCTCGCTCTGCCACCAGTCCATTACGAGAGCGCTTTCGTATTACGATTATTATTTCAAGTTCGCAAGTCCTCGCTTCAAAATATATAATGCATGAATGATCTACTCGCGACCGTCAATGTCAATAAACCATCAAATGGGACACAATTCTTTTCGTGTGTTCCCACGTCATGATATCCCTGATTGTCCATGTCCACAGTTGGTACCTCGGGGACATAAACGGCTTGAACACGACACCGGAAGGAACTCTTGCTCCTCACGAAAAATAGCACTTGGGTAAAATGCTCAGAGCCAACCATGAAAACTATCGGTACTGCTGCGCGAATGCAAGGCATATTCTTCAGGATCCAGACGAAGTCTATTGCATGGACAGCAACCACTGGACGCGACACTCAGTCGTCTATCAATATTTCTTGCGTTATCTCGCCGACGATCTCAATGATTTGGGTGTCTTCAAGCGCAATCCGTCAGTCTACATGGTGAAGTTCGTTGATATACGTGATCCTGGTCTGCCCATCTTATATAAATACGTGGGAAGCTGTGCGAGTGTTGCCAAACGAATGCAAAGTCATCTGGAGGCGGTCTGGACAGGCGATTCTCGGAGGAATGGATCATTGCTGATGACTTCAACTGGCCATCGGCTCCTGACGATGTTCAAAGGTGATCTCAGTTTTTTCAGAGTCGAGGTACTTGAGACAGGGATTGAAGATGACGAAGAGATTCTTCATGAGGCGGAGCGCAAGCACATGCGTAAAGAACGTGCATTTGCTTTGTACGGAGAAGGTGGTTTAAATATCGTTGATCCGGTGTCGTAC
>JAQIWT010000003.1:0-115006 GCA_034696485.1 Isohypsibius dastychi | reverse complement strand
CTCCTCCTTTGGTGGGGATTGAGGTCGTGGCTTTCCAGTAGCAGAACTAGACCCAGCTACCTCTTCCTCCTCCTTTGGTGGGGATTGAGGTCGTGGCTTTCCAGTAGCAGAACTAGACCCAGCTACATCTTCCTCCTCCTTTGGTGGGGATTGAGGTCGTGGCTTTCCAGTAGCAGAACTAGACCCAGCTACCTCTTCCTCCTCCTTTGATGGGGATTGAGGTCGTGGCTTTCCAGTAGCAGAACTAGACCCAGCTACCTCTTCCTCCTCCTTTGATGGGGATTGAGGTCGTGGCTTTCCAGTAGCAGAACTAGACCCAGCTACATCTTCCTCCTCCTTTGGTGGGGGTTTTGGTTTCGGCTTTCCAGTAGCAGAACTAGACCCAGCGACCTCTTCTTCCTCCTTTGGTGGGGGTTTTGGTTTCGGCTTTCCAGTAGCAGAACTAGACCCAGCGACCTCTTCCTCCTCCTTTGGTAGGGGTTTTGGTTTCGGCTTTCCAGTAGCAGAGCTAGACCCAGCGACCTGTTCTTCCTCCTTTGGTGGGGATTGAGGTCGTGGCTTTCCAGTAGCAGAACTAGATCCAACGACCTCTTCTTCCTCCTTTGACGGTGGACACTTTGTTTTAGGAATTTCATATGCTCGCGCTCTTGCCAATAAGCTGGAAGAACACAATGACAAAAACGCCAAAACCGTTGAGTATCTCTTCGTACAGTACGGTTTCATCGATTTCGGTGATTTTCTTGCATTCCCTTTGAAAACCCCACCTGGCCTGTGCGATAGTTTTTCCGATTGTTTGTGAGGGGATGTCGATTAAACAATTGAAGTCACCAATTAGAAAGTTGTCGACTGGGCTTGTCTCGTGCACGACGTGGGCTCGAAAACCCACTTTCTACATACAACGTTCATATCAGTATTTCAAAACTGTTTTCACATGGTCTACGTTGAACATGCAGACTGTACAGTAGTAGACCATACCCATGCGGGTTTTTCAGCTGTTTTAAGCAAATCTGGTTGTCTTACCTTGACGGGCTCCCCGCAGACATCGATGGCTTCTCTGTGAGAAATTGTTGGGTTAGCGTTCTCCATCTCCTCGTATATTGCCGGCCATTCTTTCAACGGTATTTTGCCTGGCCAGGTAGAAGCCTCGTCACCACTGAAAAATAACAACATGAAGTGTGTGCGTTGGTAAACACGGGCGTTTAGACACGAATGGCTCATCATTCTCCAGCTTCCGAATATATAAAATTATTCAGACAAAAATTTATTTATTTCTGCTACAAGGACATGTTGTTTGGTTTGATATGACAACCTGAATTGAATTTAACTTCAGTAAAGAGAGCTCTCGGGTGAGAAAATTTGTCACTTCATATGAACTTACTGAGAAAGATATCCAGAGATAAAGGGATTGCAATGGCCCCCAATGGTGACAGAAGATTGGGAGTTGACAAGTTCCGAGGATTTGGAGTCGCAGTCTTTGCCATTTGCTAGAATGGCATTCGGATTTTCGAGTCGAATAACTTCCAGTTCTATTCGGTAGAACGCAGGATATTTTTTCGGACCGGAATCTTGTGCCAGTGCCTGAAAATAAATTTTTGGATCTCAGATGTGATGTGGAACGGTAGTTTTGTTCCATGAATTCTGCGGTAGTTTGTGCAAGTTCGGGCGTAAATCTTACCGCACACGCAAATAGTGACAACAGAATGTATCTCATGATCATTTGAAAACAGTCCTGGTCAAGCGTGCAAAGAACGCGGCAGATTTGTCTGAGAATCCACCTGCCCAGAAAAAAAAACTGAACATGCGCTACAACTGAATTTGGATGCCAGTATTTGTACTAAATTATTTATCATGACAGGAACCTGGCATTCATTTTTCAATCATAGCTACGAGCAAACGTTTACAAGAAAGCTGTGACCTTTATTAAACACAGTTCTGTTAATCAAACCACTATCGTCCCAAGAAAGACAACAGAGACAAAGAACTTTTCTAGGCATGTCTATATTAATCGAATTTCAATTGCATAAAACCAGCTGTGTGATTGATGATGAGAAAATGTCACTTGATTCGGAGAACGCTAAATAATGCATGAGGACGAGGTAGAGCAACAATTTCCCAAACGTTTTACTTTACTCCACCTGTTGACCCTGAAGGCATATTCGGTAACCGGCAAGTTCGCTCGTCAAAGCTGTCAGCAGCGGAAACGAATCAGTAATGACAGTCCGGACGGCTTTACGAAAAAGGAATGTATAGCTCGTTGGCCAGAGTCATGGGAAAACTTTGCATTGGTCGTTATTCTGTAATAAAGCGTCTGGTTGACCCCAATTTGATCAAGTTGTAATTGAATGATTGACTTATTATAGCGTTGCATCATGTATACGTTCGTTTTTTATGGACACTGACATCGTTCGCACAGAATCATGATCTCGAGCTAACTGAGGAACCGAAGTATTCACTTTAATTTCATTTATTGCCAATTCTCGTACTGTCACTGCCATTTCTGAATGAATGGATGGAAAAGAAGTGGAAACCAACTTGCATCTGCATTACAGGCTTCTCACATGGTACCTTATTGCTCACGACGTTAAAAGTCAAGAATGAAACCTGTTGTATCAGAACAAGCTGTAATTTCGAGCCGCCCGGAGCGGCGGTTGTGAGTCCACATTTGTCCAAGGGAAGGTCGTAGAGCCGGTAACGGAACTGTACCTAGCCTATAAAAAAGTAGATGTACTGTACAGTATAAGCAGATCACGTAATCAGGACTCTTGTTCCAAACTCATATCTGAGAGCTATCAATTGTTCTCTCTGATTTTGTCAACCATACTTGATGTCCTGAGTAGCTGGATGGCGAGGTTTGCAGTACTGGGTGGCTGACCATTGAGCAGAAGCCAGATCTTTGGCAATGATTTTATCATCCATGGCGAACTGGCATTCAAAATCTTCGATGTCGGTGCTTGAGGTGAAATCCGCATCAACCACATGGACTCTGAAGTTGACGTTCTAACAATGGAAGATACAGTTTATACAAGCAAGCCGAATTTCATCAGCTTCGAAAAATTAAAACCTTAAACGCAATGTCAGTGGGTGATAACGCTCCACCACAAATATTCCGGCCAGCGATTTTATTCAAGACCGGTGAATCGACGTTGTTGGTAGAATACAGAAGAGTGTACCAGCATAGGACACAATCCCGGCCCGGATTTCTACGACATAATCTCGCTTCCCCCCAGCCCCCCATAGGATGTAGCTTGAGGGTTCAGCTTCGTTCAGCGTTCAGGGCTCAGCGTGAGGGTTCAGCTTCCTGAACCCTCATGCTACATCTTGTAGGGGGCTGGGGGGAAGCGAGATTATGTCGTAGAAATCCGGGCCGGGATTGTGTCCTATGCTGGTATTGATCCACAGATTTATAGCCGGGCCATGGAGCAAGAGGCTTTTCTCTAAAAAAATGATAATTAATGAATATGCTGGACGCATCTTGATTGCTGGATGACAGCAGTCAACCAAGATGCGGTGTAGACTTACGTATCCAGTGCTCCATAAATCCAAGTGTCACAGGCGTTCCCGATATCGCAAGCTTCGTTCGAGTAAGTATGGCTCTTTGGATTTTCCAGTTTCACCAGCTCCACATCCAATCGGTAGGCATCATGTCTTGGCTTTTGTCCACCGAGTGGATCACTGAGAGCTAATCCTCCTTGGACAGCTTGAGAATAAATACACTTGGTGATGACATCGTGGTTGTTCGGGTAAGCACAAAGGGACTTGGGGTTAAGTTATCAAAAAACAAACCCGGGCTGCGTTTAGGTTTACCGTTTGTTTGGCAGATGGCTGCAGGGATCTCGAAAGCTCGAAGTCGGACGTACAATCTTCAAAATCAAGTCTTCAGCAGTCATTCGGGAACAAAAACTCTATTTTTCCTTACGTGATCTTCCCAGGCTGATTCAGACTAGTGCATGGTAGCCAGTTTGACCACATTGCGCCGGCGATGTCCTTTGATACACCACGGGGACCCAACTGGAATTTACATTCGAAGTTGTCGATCAGATCATTTTCAGTCGCATCGGAATCGGCGTCTTCCACTAGAGAAGTCAACAGGCCAAGCCAATGTTTTAGAATATCAACACTCCGAACAGAGGCAACTTACCATGTACGCGCACGTTTATGTTCTGGAAAAAGCGTGGGCTTACAAAAAGATAGATCTTGATATGTTCAAAGTCGCTTTCAAGTGCTTACCGGTAGCGGGCCTTCGCAAGAATCCCGTCTGATGATTGACCCAATGTATGGCGAGCTTGTATCGGAAATTTGAAAAATCAGCGGCCACTTGGTTCGCGGCACTGGACCAGGCCAGAGCGAACTCGGTTTCTGGCTACAAAAGAGAAATTCCATTTGACAATCAAAAGGTTGAACCCAGATTGCGACGAATCAGAAGGAGCTCACGTGTCAATAAACGCGGTCACTTTTGGATCGCAACTGGGGCTCCTGTCGCAGCTTCTGCCATCATATTGAATGTCATTCGGATTGTCCAGTTTTCCTATTTCAGCTTCCAGTCGGTAAAATTTGGGAAACTGGAGTTGAAATCCGGAGGCAGAGCTGGACCCAACGGTCTCCTCCTCATCCTGTGGTGAAGCTATGGTTGCTTGCGTGACAGGCGCAGCATTTGCTGGCTTTAGAGTGTCCCCATTTTCTGTACCTGGACAAGTAGGTCAAACTACATCTACCTGCAACAAAACTGTTTGAAGATATTTACTTTCAGGCAACACTGGACACTCTGCTGAGGGCACTTCGTATGCGCGCGCTCTTGCCAATAAACTGAAAGAACACAATGACAGAAAACTCGAAGACCGTTGGGTGTCAGTCTTACAGTATAGTTTCGTCGTTTTTGGTGACTTTCTTGCATTCCCTTTGAAACCCCCAGTTTGCCTGTTCGGGCGATTTTCCGATTGCTCGCGAAGGAATGTCGATGATACAGTTGAAGTCACCAATAAGAAAATTGTCCACCGGGCTTGTCTCGTGGACAACATGGGCTTCGAAACCCACTTTCTACATTACAAAATGGTAATATGATGTTGCCCTATAAAGCCTGGCTATTTGCCGCTTTTAGTCATTTCATCCAAACTCACTTTGACTGGTTCTCCGCACACTGTGATGCCTTCCGTGTGAGCAATGGTTGGATTGGCATTCTCTATCTCTTCGTAAATTGCAGACCAGTCTTTCAATGGTATTCTCCCTGGCCAGGCAGAAACAGCTTCGCCACTAAAACAGCATCTCCGTTCAAAATCACGAGTTCGTATGTGGACCTTCAAGTATACTTTGGTGAGAACCCTTACAACTCTGGGACAAGATCTGAATACACAAACTTTTGAACACAAATATGTCACAGATTTTTCAAAGCGATTGCCCAAGAGTTTTTGTAACAACCGTATAGATTTCACATTCGTTGAGGTTTAGTAAAAAAACGCGGCGAAACTTCCAGTCACTCTAGAGTCTAGAACCAGATGCGGTGAACTCACTGCTCAAGGTAGCCAGAAATATGCGGATTGCAGTGACCTCCGATAGTGACAGAGGACTGGGAATTGACGAGTTCCGACGATTGGGAGTCGCAGTCTTTGCCATTTGCTAAGAGGGCATTCGGGTTCTCGAGACGAATAACTTCCAGCTCTATTCGGTACGACGATGGATATTTATCCTGTGCCAGTACCTGCCGATCGACGTTCATATCAGGTATTGGTAGTATTTTGCACCAAACAAAAAGGTGATCGATCAGACAGTATGAAAAAAGTGGCTTTCTCATGTTGTGGATGAAAGGATAATTTTTGGAACATACGGATAATTTTTCTGTGTGATTATATTTGGGTGAGAAACTTATACCGCACCAACTAGCAACGTGAACAGAATGAGCCTCATGGTCATCCGTTCAATTCAAGTCGTGCCGAGAACGCAGCAAAAATGATCTAGGGCCACAATGTGCCGGCGAAGAACTTTTGAACCGGACGGCAGAACAAACTTTTCGACCGACCTAGAGTTCCAAAACTTGTTATATAAGTGGCTAATTCACTCGTCGGAACGACATGAGTCTGGCATTATTTGTGGCATAGCTCCAAGCAGTCGTTTCAAGGGAAGCCATGACCTTTACCAAACATGATTCCGTAAATAACCTGTTCACGGGGAAAATGCATAAAGCCATACCTGGGTAAACCGGATTTTGTCAAATCGAAACAAACAGCTGGGTGATCGACGAAAAAAGTTCGTTAGTTCAAAACTCTGTGCCATGCGGGTGGCTGTTAACAAGTTCCCAAAACTGTTCGAACTAACCATTCCAGTTTGTTTGTTCACCCGAAGGCAACTTGGGTGATCCGAAAATTCATTCGCAAAAGTCATCAGCTCTTCAAAGACCGGTGATGCTTTGCAATAAAGTGCGATCCCTCGCTTGCTAGGGTCATGGGAAATCAAGACAGTAATTTAATAATCTTCCAGGGAATCCAAAAAAGGTCGTTGGCCAGCGGACCGCCGAAGTCGGTGGTGAATTGTGATGCCGGAAACATAAGCAGATGCAAGGGCCTGACTCGTTACTTAAAATGTCGCAAACCAGTGACGCTTCCTTGAAGCGATGGTCAAAGAAGCATACTTATGATTGGTCGAGATCACGGAGGAACATATCAAGTTAGCTTATTTATCGCCATTTTCAATGGAGCGAAAAGACCGAACCGAACCAGCCCGAGTTACGAGTTTGCGTAGTGAAAACATCGAACAATGCGCACTTTTGTGAAAACAACGTAAGCAACCGTATCCCATGATGATTCCACATCAAGAATTAAATCTACTGAATGAGGACAAGCTGGAATTTCGAGCCGCCTGGTGCTGGCGCGGGGGTTGTGAGTCCACATTTGTCCAGAGGAAGATCGTGGAGCCGGTAACGGAACTGCAGTCTGTAAAATGAAAAAATGCATTGTATATGCAAATTGCTTGTTTCAAAATCATGTTCTTGAATTCAAAATTGTTCTTTTTATTTTGTCAACCATACTTGATGTCCACGGTGCCTGCGTGACGGGGCTTGCAGTACTGAGTGGCTGACCATTGCGCAGAAGCCAGATCTTTGGCAATTAGGTCATCATCCACTGCGAACTGGCAATCAAAATCTTCGATGTCGGTGCTCGAGGTAAAATCCGCATCAACCACATGAACTCTGAAGTTGACGTTCTAACAATTAAAGATATGGTTTATTCGATCAAGCCAAATCCCAACACTCGTTCTTTGAAACATTTGAATGTAAAATGCAATGTCATTGGGTATCATGTTTGCTTACCGATAAAGTTCCACCACAGATATTTCGGCCAGCGATCTTGTTCAAGACTGGCGAATCTTCATTGTTGGTAGAATACAGAAGAGTGTACTGATCCACTGGTTTATACCCGGGCCATGGAGCAAGAGGCTTTTCACTGAAAAAATGCGAGTGGGTGAGCGAATGTGTCGCATGTGACATGTTGGCACAGCCAACCAAAAGGCGGTGTTGACTTACGTATCCAAGGCTCCATAGACCCAAGTGTCGCAAGAGCTTCCAGTGTCACAACCTTCGTTCTGATAGGTGTGGCTCTTGGGATTTTCCAGTTTGACGAGTTCCACATCCAAACGGAAGGCATCGTGTCTTGGCTTCTGCCCACCCTGTGGATCACTGCTAGCCGGTCCTACCTGGAGAGCTAGAAAAACACCATGGCTCTAGCGATGATAATATGCTCGCTCGGATTAAAACATTTGCTCTTCGAACTTGAAAATCGAATCTAAAGATGACATGTTCAGGCCTACCGTTAATTTGGCAGCTGCCAGCAGGAATCTCGTAGGCGCGAAGTCGGACATATTGCCTATAGGAACAGGTTTTCAGAAATCATTCAGTAATAAAACACTTGGGCTCTTCCTACGTGATCTTTCCTGGCTGATTCAGACTAGTACATGGTAACCAGTTGCTCCACATCACATTCGCAACGTCGCTGGCTACATCACGGGGACCCAAGTCGAATTTGCATTCAAAGTTGTCGATCAAGTCGTTTTCAACAGCGTCAGAGTCGCTGTCTTCCACATGAACACGCACATTCACTTTCTGAAAAGAGTGTACGAATACAAACACACGAATCTTTTTAGGGTCAAATCAAAGCCTGTTTCGATCATATTTCACTTGGCATATACAGTAAACGCTCCGGATCTGAACGCTCCGAATTCTGAACAGTTCCGAATTCTGAACGCTATCTCCGGCACCGGCGAACGCCCATTAAAATCATATTAGGGGGGATCTCCGCGTTCAGATTTAGAGAGTTTACTGTAATACAATACCGGACATATATTCAGGGAATTTTCAGAATTTCAAAGAGGGTACAGAGTAATCAAGTCGCGCAACTGGCTGGAGCAGTTGCGATTTTTGCCGAAAGCCAAATGAGTTAGATAACTTTTCATGCTGAACCAGTTGTTCGAACCACAAGCATTTACCTTGACTGGGGCTTCGCAGGAATCCCGTCTGATGATCGACCCAATGTATGGCGAGTTTGTGTCGGAAATCTGAAAAATCAGCGGCCACTTGGTTCTCGGCACTTTACCGGGCCAGAGCGAGCTCGGTGTCTGGCTATAATCAGGAAAATACCATTTTATAATTAACATTAGACCAGAATCGCACGAACCAGCAACCTTTCTGAGAGATAATGAGCGTTTTAGGAGAGACTTACGTGTCAATAAAAGCGGTCACTTTTGGATCGCAACTGGGGTTCCTGTCGCAGCCTCTGCCGTCATATCGGATGTCATTCCCATTGTCCAGTTTTCCTATTTCAGCTTCAAGCCGGTAGAATTTTGGGTACTGGAACAGAACTCCGGTTCCCCACCCGCCCATTGCGGTAACCTCATCAGGCTCCTCTGTTGTCGTCTCTTCGAAATCTCCTGCAGCGAGTGCCTGAAAATCGGTCAAATTCACAGATCAGCGTGCGAGAACCCATAAACTGGAAAAAGATTTCAGACTATCACGTATTTGATTTTATTTGATATTGTCGAAAAAATGTCATACAGTTTTGATACTTACCGCTCCAATGCACAGAAATAACGTAAAAAATTTCATTGTTCTACAGTAGTCAATCCCGTTGCAAGAAGGCGACCGGTGAACGCTTGGAAAACCGCACACAGTTCAAGAAAAAACAACCCGACTTATTCAAAAACGAAAGTTTATGAGATTGCCTTCTGCTAATTCACTGCGGAAATATGGCTTCCAGCCATTTTTTCTGGCAGCGTTACATCCTGCCAACATTGAGTTTTTTATGCGCGGTTCATTCAGAATTGCTTGGAAGCAACAGGTTTTCATCGTAACGGTCTGTGATTATGTGGCAAGGTTATTTACGAGAAATTTATTGCATTTGCAATTACAGTTCATCATGACACCAGGCATCTGCTGGAGCAGTGTATTTTGCCGCCAGGGTCCATTTCTTGAAACAGAAAACATTTCACCGAAAATGTTCCCGTGGGCGCGGTCTGATATTCGTTCTTATTAAATCGTTAATCGAGACATGTTGAATTTTCCCAGATACGAACTTTGCTAAAATGCAAGCGCAGTTGTCAGCGCATGTCACGATAAGCAAACATGTAACAGATGTACCATGCAATCGAAAACTCGGAGACTCGCGATGACACAAACTCTTTTTTTAAAGTTTGAGAAAGACACGACTATACATCATGTATTGTACAGTTGATGGCGATCATTGGATGAGGACAAGCTGAAATTTGGTCCCGGAACCTTGGGGAGTGCCTGCCGACTCTCCTGGAGTGCATTGATCCCTTGGGACATCACAGATTCGGTAACGATATTGCAGCCTGCAAGAATGTTCCATTTTGAACTGATAAATGCGAATCTTTAATTGCATGAACATCAAAAACACAATTCTTTACAGCGGGGTTATTGTTGGCAAACTTATGACGGATGTGTGATTAGTTTGACTGGTACCTGATGTTATGGCCGGAGTGAAAGGGTTTGCATTCTCGGATGGCTGACCATTCAGCGGATGATACGTCTCGAGCGACCTTTCGGTAGTCAGCGGCGAAAAGGCACTCGAAGTCCTCCATTTCGGTGTTGCTTGTTATGTCTTCATCAACCACATGAACCCGGAAATTCACTTTCTGGAAGAATAATGATTCCATTAGCCATCAAACCGACAACAAAGTTTTTTAGTTCACTAGAAAGACGAAGTCTTATTGCAAATAATAATTATGAATTTTTTCACCTACTTAGAGATTTAAAAACATAAGATTTTACTCCACAACGGATGTTTGGAGACCGACTACGGGTCTGCGACCCGACCGTATTACCGTGATTGAAAGTCCGCCGCAGATATCCTTTTGAGCAATTTTGTTCAGGATCGGCGAATCAACGTTGTTGCCGGACCATAGAAGGTTGAAGCGATCAACACCTTTCGAACCCGGCCAAGCCATGGTAGGGTTATCACTGAAAATTAGGAATTTCTGTAATACAGATGTCCAATCCGATAAATCTAGTGTATTTTTTGATGGTTCACAATCACATAGAGAAAATAATTTAAACGCTTACGTGTCCATTGTGCCGTAAATCCACGTGTCGCAAGCGCTTCCGAAATCGCAGCTCTCTTTCTTCCATGTGACACTTTGCGGGTTCAAAAGCTGAACTAACTCGACTTCCACACGAATGTTATCATGCTCTCCCGGGAGTTTCGCACCAAATATAACTCCAGTTGCAGAGTCACCTTCTGCAGTGATCTCCTCATCCGCTGGACTTCCGAGCTTCGCGGCAGAAACCTGTAAATAACAATTCTGGAGGACCGAGATCCGGCAGTTTCCATTCTGGCATTGTAAAGAAACTAGTTTCCAAAAGTGTCATGTATCCGAAACGTACCACTACGATGCAAAATGCAAAAACGATAAACCTCATGTTGATTGTCAGACACTCTGGAAAGCAGGGCTTTTGGGAGGGTATATCTACACAAGAAGCCGGTGTGTCAAAGCGCTTGTGTCGAAGAGTACTGTACTGTATGGAGAAATATCTTCTCACCAGAAAGATCTTCTGAAAATTTGAGACTTACATCAATGAACGGTATATTCCATTACGTTGAAATTGATGTCTTTGTATTGTTTGTGTGGGTTCTCATAATTATGGCCTCGGGCAAACACAAAAAATAACCTTGGCAAAACTTCGGTCTTCGAGTACGCAATTAGTTAAAACTTCCTCTGCTTTGTTGTTTTGAAGTTCCAGAGCATTCAGTGAACGATATCAAGCAACACAGCTGTTCGATAACGACTATAATTTGCCTTCAGGAAATTCATCAGTCTCTAGCGCATGTCATAACCAGACGGAAGAAAGTGAACCGGCGCTGTTTTCCACTTTTTTATCCAACCACAAGATATCAATGACATTAAAAAAACGACCGTTCAAAACAAGAAAATTACAATACTTGATCTCGACACATACGATAGTGATATCATCCCGTAACAACACGGTTACTCCTACTATCCAAAAATGTTGCTGAGGAAGCCACCGGATGCAGCAGGTTTGCTTCCAGCCGGCTTGATTCCACAGGCCGCTGGGAGGATATCATACAGGCGGTAACGATACTGCAGTCTAGAAATGAGAAATAATTTCAACTCAAGTCCAGACGAAGCATTACTTGAATTGATCCAAATACCAATGCGGTGTAAATTCAAAATTCAGAGGTCTCATCTGGGAACGTTTCAGAATGCAAAGTACTGGTAGTATTACCTGATATCATGTCCTGGATGCAATGGCTTGCAGTCTTGGGTTGAAGACCAGTCAGCCGAAGAGACATCTCGGGCAACTTTTCGATAATCAGCTGCGAAAACGCATTCAAAATCTTCGATATCATCGTTGGTTGTGACATCGGAATCGACGACATGAGCGCGCAGATTGATTTGCTAAAAAACAAGAACAGTATTAAATTAATGCACAAGTTGTTGGAGGTCCATTAACTATTTACCGAAACGGATCCACCGCAAATATTTTTGCCGAGATTTTTGTTGATAACTGGAGAGTCGACATTATTGGTCGAGAAGAGCAGCTCATATTTGTCCACAGTTCGCGAGCCGGGCCAGGCGGCCAGTGGCTTATCACTGCAGAAACCAAAGCAAATTTGTTATAAAAATTCATTAAATAATTTCAGCAAAAAACTGTTTCTAATAATCCCCGCGAACTTACGTATCAAGGTACGCATAGACCGAAGGGTCGCATGCGTTGCCGGTATCACATTTAACTTTTTTATTCGTCACGCCTTGAGGATTCAATAACTGGACAAGTTCAACATCCACCCGAATAAAATCATGCTCTCCTTCCCGTTTGGCGGATGGTCCATTAACTAATGAATCGGTGTTCATCCCAGATCCTGAAACCAATTCATCGTTATCAAAACCCATTAAAATGATTACATAATGGCAAACTCACCAGCGACTGCTTGGCAGCTTGACGATGCGATTTCATAACCTCGCAGTCTAGCGAACAACCTGTTGACACAAAAACGACATAAAACTCCACTGTCCAACTTCTCTTCCGGGAAGTCGGTAACAAGCTCATCGCACTCAGTTCGTACTTGATTTTTCCTTGTTGAGTTGCGCCGACACATTCCATCGACGGACCCCATTGTGCGTTTCCGGCGGATGTGGCGATATCGCGTGGACTCACGGTGAAAAGGCATTCAAAAGTGCCGATGAGATCGTTGCCAACAGTCGAATCGACATCCACAACGTTCACACGCAAATTCACTTTCTAAAATATGCAAAAATAGTTGAAACAGATTCTTTTAACGCATTTGAGTTATGCTATGTAGACCGTAATTAGTGCTTGCTTACGCTGATTGATCCTCCACACACGTCACGGTTGACAGATTTGCCAATTGTTGGGGAATTGTTGTCGGTGGCCTCAAAAATTGTAGCCCAGTCTTTCACTGGTTTTGAGCCAGGCCATGGAGATAATGGCTTATCGCTACAACGAATACAACGAAGTCAAATTAAAACCAAAAACTTCAACCGGTATACGACACAGGGTGACCGCCACCTGATGCTGCATTGCTTTTTTGAATTAATTGTACTTTTTTATACACTAGTTTTGTCATGAATATAGGCCGCTTAATTTAGACAAACTCACTCGTCAAGATATGCAGATATACGGGGATCACAGTCGCTGGTCAAATCACAGGCTTTTCCGTCGGATCGGAAGCCATTCTTATTCTCGAGTCTCTGGATTTCAACTTCAACACGGAAGAAGGGTGGGAATCGGTCTCCACTGCCACTTCCAACTGTATCTCGGTCTCTATCCCGGTTAGTGTCACGACCGCGATCAGAATTTCCACTTGTTGCCGGAAACCTGTCTCGTGACCCTGAGGGGTCAAAGCGGTCGCCACTGGAGCCAAAACTGTCCCGCTGAGCGCAAACCTAAAGACAGGACAAATTCATTGCACGAACCAGTTTAACGAGAAGCATGAAATATTCAAAACCCATATAATTTGAACACATTTCATTCAAGAATTCTGTCCATGGATTCACTTATAAAATAAAGGCGATGTATACAAAAATCTTCAACGTCAATTTTCGAAGACAAAAGACCAAGTTCGAAACATGATATTTAATAAAATAACTCATAATTAAAATAATTAATAATGCGACTTACCGCTGCGACACATAATGCGAAAACTGCGATCTTCATGGCGCAAATAATTTCAACGACCTGGAGAAACAAATATCACGTATTATATCTATGCTGTGAAGTTTGTTAAGCTAAACTGAGCAAAATATCAACGTGCTTACCAGGAACTAAATACGCTTCACCTGAACGGCTAAAACCGATATCCGCTCTCTTTTTTCAGGAAAGAGAATCGGTATGGGCGATGACTGATGAGAGCTGACTTGACTTTCCTTGAAATCAGCTTCAAGCAGCACATTTTTTGGCATTGTTTACCTGCTTGGAAAAACAGTGGCGCGATGGAAGCCTGTTTTACCTGCCTTCTTAATTAGTCACCAAAGCGCAAAAAACAATAGAATACAGCCGACTTTCTAAACTTCGTGGATCGAGAAATCGAACTAGTAATAACCAATCAATATTTAATTAGTACTGCTTTCGATTTACTAGATAAAACAAACAGTGTTTCAACAAAAGTGATTTTCAGAACTTTGTCTAAAGGAAAGTACGTAGTTGAGCAATGCTCAATCATGAGAAGCGATCAATTCGAACCACTGCCGCACAGCGTCGCACAAGGTTAAGGGCAGCTGCTTAACATCTTGAAGGACCAAATAAAACGGGAAAGGAAAGTCCTGCATATAGCTCTTTAGTTCCAATGGCTAAAATGAAAATATACTGACACCCTTTGCTAAAAATCAATGTCACATTTTTCCTACCTGACCAGGTGCGCCAAATACCGGGACACGAATATCCAATATTGAACTCTGGAAAACGAAGAAACAAATTCTAATACAGATTTTGAAAAGAAAGTCGCTGAAAATTCTTCACATCATGAGTGGCAAAGTTGAGACATTTTTAAAAAAATCCCAGCAGTTCAGCTAAAATGACAGCCAGTAATTTCCGGAAACTAAATTTAGTTGAGTGGTATTGTTTATAATTACTAAATCTCAATTACTAAATTAGTTGCTGAATTATGCAATGAATAAAATTCTGTTCCGAGTAAAACAAATTCGCGACACGACAAGTTATGCATATTTGTTCTCAAGTACCTGCTCGGGTCCACCAGGGTTATCAAGGATAACGAATACTGTGAATACACCCGTGTTAATGAGCCGCCGGATGGCCTTCTTGACAATTTCCACGCCTTCACGAAACACTCCTCTTCCGTCCGACACAATAAGAAGCAACTGGGAAACATTCGACGATGCTGTTAGCCGAGATCGAGATTCGTCAAAGACTCCGCTCATGGAATTCAACATCTACAAGAAACAAAAGACTCGGTAGTACGCGAGCAAAAATAACAAAGAAGCAGAAACAATAAAAACGCGTATAATTGTTTTTTCACAGGATATTACAAACCTCAGCCAAATTGGTCTTCTTTTGTTGAAACGAAAACTTGGTCAAGACGCGGGCTCCATCCTGACCGCTAAACGGCAAGTTGAATGGATGGAGCAGTTCCACTTTCTCACCAAACGAACAAATCGACAATTCACCGACTTCCAACAAGGTAAGGGAATTGCTGATAAGCGCCAGCGACTCAAACGCCAACTGAAAAAAACATTTTTGTCCGCGAACGGTTCACCAGGTCAACCAAAAACAAACCTCTTTCGTGCGATTGTCAGCCATACTGGAAGAATCATCGACAGCAATCATGACTTGATACTGTCTTTGATTCGGTAGACTTCGTCTCATCCAGATCTTGTCTTTGCGGAAGTTGCTAGCGACATAAGCAACAACCTTTCGCATGTTCAACCGCTTTCCAGTTCGATAGTCACCCCTAAATAATCGAAAACGTTAGTAACCAAATTCAATGTTTTCCCAAATTCATCAAAATCTCACTTGAGTTTCGTTTTTTTCGTCGGTTCCAAAACAAGCCTCAATTGTTCGCACATCTCGTAAGAGTAACTCTGAGTGACCAGCTCATATTTCTTCCAGAGCTCTAACGCCATACGTTCCTGAAAACGTAATCTTCCCCAGGTTATTTTCAATTTCACTAGATACAGCTTAAATACTCACGTGTTCGGCCGAATCGAATGACCGCTTCGACCAGTTGGCCATTTCTTCGACAAGCTCACTTCTCAGATTTTCTTTTTCGGCCTAATAAACAAATAACGCGAATTTCATACAAATCGGACGAAACTTTCAAAACCGCTGTGTATACCTCAGAAGGTCCACTTCGATCCAAAGCCGACAACTGTGTGTGGAAGGAAGAGGTACTCTCTCGAGCAGCTCCCAGAGTTTGCAGAAAATCACCAGGAGTTTCCACGAATTCTGGCTCGTCACTTTCCATCCGGGCTGAGGCGGGTTGCTTGCTGGGATCAGACTTCTTGTCATTCATTTTCCCGACATCAGCGTTGAGTGTGTCCGTTTTCAAATCAGACTGAAAGCAAAACAGTAGGAATAAGAAAGCAAAATTAGCATTTATGAAATACCCAAGAAAAAATCAGCTTAAGAATAATTATCAGAACTATTTTCGGACACTCATTTAATGGAACAATATTTCCTTCAAGGTGCTGCATGGCCTGTAACGGCTTCTTACTTCTTCGACAGCGGGTTCGTCTTCCGTCTCCATCGCTTCTTCCTTCTCGTCATCCATCTGGAATTTCTCCAATTTGTTTCTCACGGCCTCATCGGTGCTTGCAGCATCGACAGTTTGCGCATCAAACTGTTCGTTTTCATTTTTGACATGCTCGAATAATTCTGCGCCGTTTTTGTCGTTCTCTGATTTTTTCTCCGCAGGTTTCGAGTTTTTGGTCTGACTCATCTTCAACCGTTTCTTGTATGACTGACTTTGATCTCCGCTGGTTTTATCAGGGTTCGTTTGTTCCAGACTTCGTTTGTCGATGTTCTTTGGACGACTATGTCCGGAATTCTGGGGAAGAGAGCTGCTAGTATTCTGACCGGAAGTGTCCGCGGTGATTCCAGAGTTCGACTGATTTTCAGCAGTGGAGGACTCCTACAGACGATTGAAAAATGATCAAAAGCGAAAAAGCTACACGACAGAACGGAGGCCGGAAATAACGTATAAGTCGTTTCTCATTCAAAAGCCACTCACTTTTTCATCGGCCATCACTTCTTCGCAATTGTTAGTTCCACTTGACTGGTCATCAGGTCCTCGTTCCGGAAGTCCAACTCCCTCTGTTCCACCATCAGCCTCATTCTGGTCAGATGCGGAGGCAGAAGGCTGCTGAATGGAATCGGCTTCCGGTAGTTGCGGAGTCTCAGTATCTTCCGCCAACTCTTCATCAACTTTTCCAGTTTCAGCCGGTTGATTTTCCTGTTTTCAAAAATAGAATTAGAAGTGAGAAATAATGAACGGACTAGAGTCGCAGCTTACCTCAGTGGACTCATCTTCTGTTTCACCAGCTTCCGGTTCGCCTTCTTTCATCTCCTCAGTATCAGGATTCTCTTCATCTCCCGACTCGTTTTCTGAAAAAATCAATCAAGATGTTGAAACCGTTACCAACAAGGCCCAAAAAACTCGGTTTTCTAAATGCTGAATCTAAATGCTAAATTTTCGACATCTTTATTTTATTTACCGATCTCCATCGATTCCGGTATTTTAGATTCATCTGTCTCTTGTGGTTCCTTGGTATCAACATCATCTGGATTTCCGGTCTGATTGTCCATCTAGAATTCGTCAACATTGAGATAAACATTTGTTGACCCTTTCTTCTAATAAGTACCTCATCATTCTCTGGCTGATCTTCCGCCGGTTCCTCTGTGCCCTCCTGGTTGGCATTCGAATCACCAGCAGCCAGTTCTTGCCGTTTGTCATCATTTTTCCCTTTGGCATCAGCTTCAGAATTCTGAATAAAGGAGAACATAAGACAACAGCCACCTTCCCCGACTAAATTGCCCAATCACCTCTTTGTCGTCTTTTTCGCCATCATCACCGGAGTCTTCGTCGTCCCCACCTTCATCTTTCCACAGCTCATCATCGAGCTGTTCTGTTTTCTGGTTTTCATCAACATCACCCATTTCGTCGTCAACTTCCGGGTTTTCCTCTTCATCACCAGATTCATCGCCGGATTTTTGTTCTATCAAATGATTCGTACAATCTATGAATGTCATTATCCGAAATCAAAACCAACCTTCTTCAGTGATGTCGTGCATGGCACCTTCGAAATCTTCTTCCATCTCAATACCGTGTTCTTCATCTTTAAGATCTTCTTTCGGAGCTTCTTCCTCTTTTTTTTCTTCACCTTCTTTTCGAGTGTCTTCCAACTGAAAGACAATCATCTGCTTTTGAATAAATTCTCAGACAATACGAAACAATATCACGTATGCGAAAAGGTCACCACGAGAAAAATGCCTATTTGAAGACAGTTGAAAACTTAACCAGTTCTATCTCCGAAGCGACATACCTGATCTTGACTCTCGATCTGTTCACTGACATCTTTAGCGCCCTCACCGGCACCCATTCCAGCTTGTTCCGTCTAAAAAAATGACCGGTTTTTGAATTCCAGTCTCATTTGATCAGCATTGATACTGAACCTCTTCAAACTGCGCAGATCCCTCGGCTTTCAGTTCATCGTCGATTTCTTCGGTTGCGCCAAATGCCTAAAAACGTAATCCACATATAATCAGCGCTCACTTGGAACACAAAATTCTTCACATTTTTGACAAGGTCCGAAAAAATCCCAAGCAGAATATTCAGCAATCGGCAGCTGGCTTGGAAGTTCACCAAGATCAACTCGGTGAAACCATCTGACATTGCAGAGAAAGCCGTGAAAAATGGCTGAATGCTTTCAAGGTAAACATTAAATCGTATGTCCGGGGTGACTTTTTGCGATGCTCTCACGAAATTCCGGACGGAACGCAGGACCTTTAACAAATACAAAATTATTTCTTGAAGATATTCATGACTTAAAAAACGGATATGTACTCTATCGAGGTCCAAAACTTCAATATCAGCCTCGAGCGACTTCATCAACTGGTCAGTCAGCAGTTTGTCGTTAGAAACTTCCGATTCCGTAAGCTCTTTCTTTTTCCAGTTTAGCGCGCTCTTATTACGTCCCACAATGTCCTGAATGCTCTTCAGCAAGCGTTTCGTCATATTTCCGGTCGGAATCATCAGCATGCTGTCAACATCATGATCTTTTGCAACGTGGGCAGAAAAGGCGATTCTGGCTACAAAGTCTTTCAACTGCTCACAAAGTCCAACAAGAAGTGGTCTGATGCCGGCCGGTAAAATCGCAGAAATATTCTCCAGGTCGGTTTGAATTTCGGTGAAACCAGCCAAGAATGTAGAAAGTAGCTCAAAATCCGAACCGCCATCAACTGTTAACGTGGTTTTAGATCTGAAATTTTCCATGATGTTTCGCGCGATCTTGGTCGATTTCTATGCAAAAAATCGTTCCGAATTTCAGCTATAATAAACAAGAAAAGATGTTTCAACCTCGAATGAACGATTGATTTTCTTCCACTCTGCCGATGATGAATCCAGACCACCGGGATTACCGAATATGCAGTTAAGGAATTCTTTGTCATCTTCGTCATTTCCGGCTGGGACAGAGTCCATCAGCAACGTGTATTTCTCCAAAGTCGACAAAATGACCGATGTGATTTCTGCTGCTTCTTCCTGCAATACAGTACCATTACCCGTAAACAAATTCACCAAAATTTTCAACTATTCTCAAACGCACCGTTAAACGTCGGCACTGCGAATTTGTTAGCGCGCTAGCCACGTTTTTCCATGAATTTCTCTGAACAGACATCAGGAAGGTACGAATCGACTCGTTCTCATTCACAGTTCTCGAAGCCAGCCGGCAGTTATCAATGATGATATGATGCAGATGTTCAACGTAGCCTCTCATGGATGCGAGAACAGTACCCGGGAGCGATTTATTCGGTTTTTCAGCCAACTTTCGGAACAGATCCAGGTTGATCAGATTCAAATAATATTCCGTTTGACATGAGTTGATCAGTTCGGTGTGGCTTCCTGCATTGGTTGAAAATATCGACGGAACAGCCAAAGAATCGTTTGGGTTCTTCATGGATGCCAAGGTCATCCCTTTTCTTGCCGATAGACCTGAAATCAATCAAAGAAATTAACAGCGGAAACCGTATTTGTGCATAAAGTAACCACAAAATCGGTATGGTAAGAATACAAATGTAATCGTAATTAAATGAGCACCAACTGATGATGATACTACCAATGTTACTAAATTCTGGTAGAAATATATTTACCGATTTCCTTCAAGCTCTTGGATAGGCTGGTGAACGCAAGACGGCGACGCTGAACCAAAACCTTCAAAGTCTCTTTGCGTTTATCTTTTGTCAGATTCTCAGGCGGCTCGATTTTAAGCTCCTTGTGGCGCAACTCGGCTTGGTCTGCGAAAATCAGTTCGATCTTGCAACAAGACTACAAGAGCAAAGAAAAACCATACCTGCAAGATCTACTAATGCTCTGACCCTATCCATATAACTCAACGATCGCAAGATTTGCCGCACAAATTTCTGACTTTTTCGACAGAACAAGGGTAAGTTCGGGAGTCCGGGCAACGATGTCAGAAAACCAGAACTGGTCACAGACGTCTTCAAAATTCTCCAGTCGAAACTTTCTCTAACAACCAGGGGATCCAATGTGTGGTTCATCAGAACAAGTTCCACGCGGGAGTCCAATGCCAGCTAAATGCAAACTTTATTAAGCAACTTCGTTTCCCTAAATGAACCGATCCAGACAACTGAATCATTCATACCTCAAATTTGCGCATGAATTCCAGTACTCGACGATGGGCTTTGTCAACGGTGTGTTTCAGAGACCAATATTTCATATCCGGATCCCACCGGACGATTTTCACAAAATTCTTCAAATCCGTCTCAACCGGACGAAGTGCTTCCGATACCTTTTTCTCAATTTCCGGAATGAATACAGCGTAATATCCATGGATGTTTCTCAAAATGCAACACGTCTCCTCTAAACAAGCCGATTCAAACATTTAACTTCATCAAACCACGAGAAAACGCAATTCAGAACATAATACCTGCAACTGGTTCAACAGCACCAAAGTGGTCAGCAACAGACTTCAAAAGCTCCAGTCTACTTTCGAAATCTCCCAAACTTGACACTTCGACAAAGTTCTGCAGAATACGAATAAGCTCATCGTTTCGCTCTTTGTTCTAAAAAAATCACAACAAATGTGAACCTTCTGCAACAAGTTCCAATTTCCACCTCAAATTACCTTCGACTCAATACATTCGAGGACTGTCGTAAAAACGAATGGCCACCATTTCCCAGCTTTCCGAGCCTTATCCAGTCTGACTCTCTTCAATGAATTCTTCCATTCACTAACCAAAAGAAATCAATTTCTGACTGGTTAATTCCAACAAGACAAAAATATCACCAACAAACCTCAACTCCAATCGGCGCCATTCCAAAATCTTCTCAGTCAGCACCTTCATCTGTGGTTCCACGCTCACTCCACTATGTGCCTTCACTTCCCAATTCTGGCACTTGGTCAACAAAAGTTCCAGCCCAGCCAGAAACTTCGCCATCGGCTCCGTGCAATCAAAAGATAAAATCCGGTTGATGACCAGGACCACTTCTTCCAGTACAGGATTCGATGGCCATTCTTCCAAAAGCTCTGTCATTCTGGACTTGACATCCATAAGAACTGGAATACAACTTCGCGTTTTCTCCACATTTGCATCCTGGTAGAAACTCCAGGCTTTGTCGGTGGATGTGGTTGCACTGTCAAGATTTATCTCAGCTGACCTTGCTTGTAAGAGCTGAAATGTCGACGCGATCTGACCACCTACAATGAGTCAGTTAGAAATCAGCAAACGGAAGTGATATATATATTTCGAATTACCAAGAGCCCCATTCGATCTGAGATTAATCTCGCTAAGGATTTTATGGGCTTCCGAAAAAACTTTTCCAGCTTCCGTTGGCGACTTCTTCGAAATGATGTCATTGTGAAGTCTGACAATCTCGTTCTGCAATTCCAAACCAAACTCCTTCTTTCGGGATTTCTTTGTTTCCGGTTCAGAATCATGGATTTGGAAAAGGTCATCGAACGCTTCTTGAAATGTTGGAAAACTGTCCACTTCCGGTTTCTTGACGAATTTGTAAAGCTGTTCTTTTTCAGCTTCCGCAATCCTGCGTTTCAGTTCCAGATCGGTCCACAATTTGGCGATGCGAGCGAAAACAGCGTGGATCAGCCGTCCCGTTCCATCTGAAATCCGGGTAGAACTCCCAAACTGTTGCTGAATGACACCAAGCGTCAAAACCGCCAGACCGATCTCCACAACAGGAACTTCTTCCAAATCCGGGCGCAACATTTTAATTAGGGCAGATCTATTCGTCCAAATCAAGCGAGCAATCTCTGCATAAGATTCCGAATTCGGGCTGCCGAAGGCGAATACTCCGAGAATTTTATGTAAGGCCAGTAAAGACTGGTCATTCGATCCTAGCTGGAACCAAGTCAGTTTTTTGGCAATTATTTCGTGCAGCAACCGCATGCCGAATATCACCTGAAACAGAAAAATTACCCAAAAGAAACCCAGTTTCAACAAGTGGATAATTACTTGGTGGACTCCGGACAAAAAGAGCGAGGTCAGATCTTTATACGCCAAGAACTTCTGTCGGTTCTCTTCCACAAGCCGCGTTAGGGACGAAAATCGGCTGACCGAATTTTCCAACATGCTTTTAATCTCTTTGTAATTTTCAGCCGACTGCCCCATCCGGAGAATTTCGAGGCATTCAACAGCTTGCATGGTGACTGATTCGCGGATAAAAGTAGCATCTTGAACCAAAGCAGCATACATCGAGGGTTGAGGTCTGTATACAGCGGCATGCACATTTCCGGCTGAAAGGATCGCTTCCGTTTTCTCCAAATGTGATTTGTGGAACTCGGTAAAAAACGAGTCATAATTTCGTTCATCGGCGGTTCCGTACAGATTCTTGAAATACTCAGCTGTGACTAGCAGTGATCCTTGACACTCAACCGCCTAAAATGACACAAAAAATGAAAAATCAACAAAAAATTAAAATAAATATTGAAATAGAAGTGAAAGTTTTCAGATGGTCAACTTCAATTACTTTCAATATTCACCTGATAAACATGACAATCTCGCTTAATCTGAGCTTTCTGCACCGGATCCATCATTGGCGGGAAGAACATCTTCTGAACAGCCAGACCCGTAAATATCCATCCAACTGCAGCCGACTCTTCGTCAGCCATTTCCGAGGCTTTAACGGATTGTAACGCAGTACAGAAAACTGAGGGTTGTTCGGTTAACTTTTTCTCCAGATTAATCAGATTCGCTCTAGCCGGAAGGATGTCACACACACTAGCAAACAATTCTGATGGGGTGACATTTATCGATGAGCCAGGGAAGACAGCAGCAGCTGCTGAGGTCAGAGTCTTGAAGATTTTGCTCAAGAGTGAAGTACTATAAAACACAGAATCAGTTGTGTTATCTCAAAACCGGCTTGAAAATCAGAAACAGAACAGAAACCTGGAGCTCCAAGTATTCAAGGATATCTATCTGAAGGGGGTTCACTTACCGCAGTGGGTCAACAAAATCAAAGGCGGAAGTTCTCCATAAGACGCGCTTTAGCTGCTTCAACGCGTCAATTTGTTCATGCAGTCTGCCCAAAGAAACTGATTCACTTGAATTCCCAGCACGCAACACAGCGGTGATTTCCCGATTCCACAAAAACAAGTTTCCGGAAACCAGCGATTCCTCATCCAGCAAATCATGCTCGCTCCGAGGAATACTCGATAACAATTGATATAGTAGTGAGAAGTATTCGAGTGGATTCAACAAATCAGAACCTCCTGTGAGTCCAGCGACGAACAAAATTTCGCGAATGGCAACCGGAATGGCATCATAATCGCGTATCAACAAACTCAAAACTTGGTTCCGCAAATTTTCAGAATTTTCCGAAGTAAGGCATTCCGTTGCTGAGCTGTTTAAAATAAGTCCGAGATGGTACAAACGCCAGAACTGGGTAACTTTTCCAAGCTGTTGTTGGTTCTTGTGGCGCAAATTCAACAACGGATCAACGGTCCGCAGCGTTTTCTCAAGTTTGCTGACGATAGTTCCGGGCAGGAAATCCTCCTCCAAATCGGAATGGTATACGTCGTTTCCCAAAACAGCTGAATTCTTTCGGTAGCTCTCCTCGGAATCAAAAGGTTTACCAGGAGGTAGCTGATGTCGGAGTTTCGACGTCACCTTGCTATACTCGAAAACGAAATCTGAGTCGAAATCACGTTTCCGTTTTACCAACGCTGGGTCAGCTGCTTCAAACATCAGTTCTGAAAAACAAACAGTTAGTTTTCTTATGCAGAAGTTCAAAACAATAACATACCAGGGAACCTTTTCCAAACTTGTTTCAGGAACAGATTCCACAGAATTGCCAAGAGGCTGTTGTCGTTTCCGGCGGATGAGTTTTTCTCCAAAATGTAATACACACTGCGCAGCCATAGCGCTGCTCTTCCCAGCTCCACTAAAACACTGTCAGGCAACCCTGTCGATCTTACGACATCGAGCGAACGGTTGACTACTTTTTCAAATTTTGCGAAAAAATCTCGGAACTGCTCAAGCGAAGATGAGAGCTGCCGACTGGACTGTTTCTGTGCAGTCTTCAAACCCCACTCCAGCACAAGACGGATCCAGAGATGCAATTTTCTGTCGAAGCTTACAAGAGCATCATCCACGTCCATCGACTCATCTGTAAACAAAAAGTCAGTGACCTCATAACGCAGGTCAACAGCAACGGTACCTGTATGGCGATCAATGGCAGCATCATCAAGGTCTTTGAAGACTGTTTCCACAGCAGAGAGCAACAACCGAAAATCACTTGGCCATTCGTAGTTACGGAGACCTTCCAGTGAAGTGCGCAAGTGCCATTCCTCCACAGATGACGAGTTAAAGTAACCATCAAGCGCGGATAACATCACTGGGAGTACGACAGCATCACGAAGAGACTGTACCGCTTCAGTCGATCCTATGAGAGCGCCGATGATATTGTCACAGGTGAGCCAAACAGTCGCCAACGAATTCTGATGGCGCAAAGCGTTGGTACTAAGAGGTTCATCCAGGACACTGCGGAGCAAGACTGGGAATGACATCACAGAGTGTGAACAATCAGCGGAGCGGCATGAAAGTGTATGATCAATCCGCGCAGCCAACTGCAAAGATTCAACTTGAACCATACAACGAACTTGAGCGTATATGTTCATAGGGAATCTTGGAAAAGGTCACAAATGAATACCTCCTGGGTAACGTCCAACGTAGTACACCTTGCAACAGCTTTCACAATATCCGAATTTTGAAGCAGATTGTCAACCCCCTGGCCACGCATTGACACTTCCTGAGCAATTTCATGTGTATCCTTAAGAGTCAGTTCTGCATATAGAAGGAACATATTACCGGCTGATCCACAGCAGCGCTATATGTAGTAAATAGAATAATCTTACTCTGGGTTCGTCCGATTTCGGCAAAAACATCTCTTAGTGCGAGGCTTGTGCTCTTCGACAACCCGAATTCTTCAACCAACGCAACGCCGTCCCGGGGATGAAATGGAGGTGAGACGAAAATCTCGATGGCTCGGTTTCTCATCGCGCGTGAAAGTTCGCCGTATTTGGGATTCATAGTCAAGAATAGCCGGAAATGTGGATGGGCTTTTATGACAGCAATCGAACCATTGATTGCTCCCCGCTCAGATAACACCAGCTGACCATCGGGTTCGAGAACAGAATTCAATCGATCCAAAACTGCCGGGCTACAAAGATTCGGTTTAAGGCGATAACCAGAAACAAATTGAACAGACCAATTACCTGCACAGGTTAGCGTTCTCTACCAAAAGCCACGATCCATCCAAAAGAGCTTTAACGATGATGCTGTCCGACCACTCAAAACTTCCTTTCGACGAGTTCTCACACACCATGTATCGGTTCAGTTGGTGTTTCAGTCGATCAATGGAATATGGAGCAACGCCTGCATTCCAAACAGCCGGCATCTCGAGCTCTGTCAAAGTGTCCGCACACAATGACCGGAAAACAGTTTCGTTTCGGACAGTGTTTCCAAGCTTCAACAGCAGGGTCCGGAAGCCCAGACTAAGATCGGAAACCAGCTCAGCCATTCTCCCACATGTCTCAACAATTTCAGCCCGCCGGCGTTCATTACTCCATTGCTCAAATCCACCAAGCAGTTCTCCGGCATCGGTAGAGCTGTTCATGTTCATCACATCCAGTCGATTTCCACTGAGTGCAGCGAGACTCTCAACTAACGTGGTCTTGCCACTTCCATGACCTCCCACCAAGATAGACACGAAGTTATGCTGAGCACTGAGGACGAGTTTTTCCAGTATGGCGCTTTGAGACTGAAGCATCTGAGTGGGAGGATTTACCGCGGACGAAGCACGAGACAACGGCAGAGTCGCTTCTCCTATTTGAACTGATAGCTTGGAAATCTCCATGTTCACAAATTCTCGAGTAAGTGAAAACTCGGTCGGTAATGATAAGGAGTGAACAGCCATTTGGCGGACTTTGGCCTGGTCGACTGGTGTACGGAAACGGTAGACATACAGCAGTTCAACAAATGCACTTTTCAGCTTTTCGGGATCCTGAAAACCCAGACATTTAGGTAAAAACAGTTTGAGAAGAACATCAATCATACCTGCGAAGTTGTGATCAATTCGCACCAACGCATAACATCCCGCAGATTAAATTCCCAAGGTTGACCTTCAGTTCCTAATTGCCTTCTCTGGATACTCCGTTGAATTTCATCATTGAAGAGCAACATGCTTTTTAATTCACTTGAACGGATATGAGGAAATGCATTCTGGCAAATCGCCAGCAGATCATCATCGGAAAGGACTTCCATATAAACCTGAAAAAACCGCCTGTAATATCGGAAGCTAAAAGCAAATGCACCCGGAAATACCTGAGTGAATCGATTCAGGAAGGACTTCGGCAATCCTTTTCGACCCGCCCCTTGATGAACGGGATTCTGACAACCAAATATCCGGGTTCTGTCAGAATCGACTTTGAACGTTCTACCGAGCTCGGGGATGAATATTTCGCCCCGATGGTCCAAGCATGCGTTGAGACCCTCCAGGACAGACTGAGACGCCAGATTAAGCTACGAAAAGGTCACTGTCAGAACCCTCATCTAACACGTGATTCAGATGTATAAAATTACTTCATCTAGGAGAATCCAGGAGCCGTCCTTCAAGGCTTGTAGAAATGGTCCATCTCTCCACGAAAATACGGCGCTTTCACCTTCAGTGGGCATGTCCGATCCAAATAATTCCGAGACATCCTAAGAGCCCAATGAAATTGAACAAAAGTATGAGGAACTAGTATGTGGAAACTAACCGTTTGTTCACTGAGATTTATCCGGACGATTTTATTTCCGGTCTTAGCAGCCAATGCGCACACAATGCTGGTTTTCCCGACGCCAGGCGATCCTTCCAAAAGAACAGCTTTCGCAACAGTCAACCCACGAAGTATCCTTAAAAGATTGTGTCGAACGCTCTTCGACTCGAAACTGTAAGTCTTCGTCGAACTGACTGTGGAATCTGCAAAGAAAACCGCTGTATAAAAACGGATAACTAGCTGAAGAAAATATTACATTTCGGAATGGAAAATGGATGAACACCGAATCGATTTTCAGTATCCAGAATGTGTTCGTCGAAATCCAAACCGACACGTAAATTCGCCGAGAAATATTTCGTCAGCAGATCAGATCGCGCTTGTTTGACCAGGAACTGCAAAATCTCGCTGGATACACGTGCATTTCCGCTAGACATATCATGGGCGTTCAAAGTTTCAAAAACCATCAAAGCGCCATGGAAATACGCAGAGAACGGATTCATGTTCAGAGATGAATCAGGTTGCAAGCAATGGTTGATGAATCTAATCCAGCTGATAATATCACGGCTGCTTATGAGAATCCTGCAAAAATTGGTTCTTTTAAATAAGTCAACTGAGTGACATCGAAATACAACACGAACCTCGGAAAAGCTCTCCTGTGCCAAATCACGAAATCTCTCATGGCCAGCACGAACGTTTCTTTGATTTCAGCGTCACCGGCAAATTTCGTATTCTTGAACAAATTATGGCGAAATACCATTTCCGCGTCGTCCGGAATTTCCAGATTATTACACCAAATTTCGGTAAACCGATTACGCAAAGCTGGTGACAACTAGAACAAAACAATCTCACAGCCTGTTATCATTTCCTCCCGAAATCGCCCTGTAAACCGTACCTCTTTCTTTCCAAAGTCACCACCAGGATTCATCGTGGCAACAAAGCGGAAATCAGGATGAGCGATGAGTTCATCCACTTTCTGATTCTCCGATGCACATCTCTTTTCGGTCAACACCAGTGACCGCTCAGGTTCTAGAACGCTGTTAACGCGTTCGATGACTGAATCTTCGGCCAAAGAAATTTCATCCAACAAAAAAACTCCGCCGTTTCGCATCGCTTCAACCAGAGAGCCATCTTTCCACTCGAACAACTTTCCAGAGTCCTAAAACAATTTATTTTCCAAACAAATTTCATGGACCATTCATTACAGTCTTTCTTCAATCACGTGAATAAATCGATGAACCAGTGATAATACCTGCTCGCTTCTCGCCGGTCGGAGTCCTCCAAGAAAGTCGGACGTTTCTGTGTTCACGTGACAATTCACATCGAACAATCGCAAACTCCTCAGCATGGCATAGATCTGGCACATCGTGGTTTTTCCGCAGCTGCAAAATTACAAATCTGTCAATCAAAACGATCTTAGTTCAACACAAACAACCAAGTATTACCCGGTCTCTCCGACCAGTAAAATCGGTTCACCGAAGGCCAGCGCATTCCCTGCCAACACCGCCAAGCGTTTCATATTCGATGTCCAGACAATATGTTCGAATTCCGGAAAATCACATTCCATGAACATTCTCAAAACTTTCTGCGATGTGGAAGACAGAACATCACCGTCTTCGAACAACCGCATCAGGTCAATGGTCCTTCTGAAATGTTTCTCCAAGGTCCGTCTAATCGTGTCGGTCTCTTCAAATTTCCGTACCCTTCCGCTCAACAGAAAAAATCCATGATCCGCTAAATGTTGGTCGAAATCGTAAAATCCTTTCACCGGTGCGGCTGACAGGCGATAACGGTCTGCCCAGCGAAACAGATCACGAAGAGTCATAAAGCCCTGTTTTCCCGCAAAGACACCGCTGTTCTTCCTGATAGCTTGCAATTCCAGCATGACCGCAATCATTTTCTTCGCGTATGTCTCCGGGAGATCGCATCGTTTTTGCAAAATTTCTTGGAGCTCATCCGGTGGGATCTCGTCAAAATGCATCTCAATAAAACGATTCCGAAACGCACGCGATAAACTCTTTCGTCCTCCATAATACCCGGGTGGATTCTGCGTTGCAAACAGCATAAAATTTGGATGGGCCCGGACAACGGTCTGAGTTTCAGCAATAAATAATTCTCGGTTAGAATCGAGCAACCGATTCAGTGCCTCCAAAACATCTGACGGCGCCAAGTTCAACTCATCCAGGATTATCCAATGACCTTTTCGAACTGCGTTAACCAGGATCCCTTCCTGGAAAACCAATTTCCCGGCTTCATTGGTTTGATATGAACCCAAATAATCCTCCAAATCAGTATGTTCGTGGTTGTTGATTCGCACACATGGATTTCCGGTCAGTTTGGCGAGGTAAGTTATCATGCTTGTTTTACCAATAGATGTCTCTCCTTGCAACAAAACGGGCAGTTGTCTATAACACTGGAATTAGCTTCTCTTGAAAAGTATAACATGGAAAAATTCTTACCCTGCAGAAATGGCTCGCGCAATTTCGGTCAAGTTGTGTTTTACAGTTTTCGTCGTAATATATTGCTTGTCGCGAAACGGTTCAATTGATCCACGAGGTAGCCAGTAATTCTCCACGGGCTCAAAGTTTCCTGAGGTAGGTCGTGGAACCGGAAGTGTCATTAGTGACCTGTTCGTCGTTCCCAGCAGATGGTTTTCAATTGTCATCTTCATCAAGGCCTGAGACTGACGATTGAGCTGTGTAAGATAACTCAAGAAAAATCCCTAAAAACAAATCGTCACATTTGGGCAGAAAAGATATCAAAACCGCAATTCACCAACCTCGCAAATCGATCGAAGATTGTTTCCCATCCGGTTTCGTGCAGCAAATTTCAAAGCTTGAGTGTATGTCCGTAAACTGTTAAAAACCAGTAAAAGCCGTCAGAACAAACAAAACAAGGAGCCAGCCGCTCTCACCTATAATGAGGTCTGTGGCTAACCCCATCAATCAGCTTCGTTTCCGCTAGCTCGCTAAGCTTAAAGTACAGTCCCACGATTTTTTCAATCAAGGATTCTCCAAGCTGGAGCGGTCTCAAATAATCCTCAACGACCATCCTGACTTCGGATGGATCCGATAGTGCGTCGCAGTATATTTCGGTGAAACGATCACGAATGTTTGCCGGAAGGTCCTTTTTCCCGATATCTGTTGCCGGGTTCATACATGCGAACAACCGGAAATCCGGATGACGGTAAACAACTTCGGAACCTCTTTAGAACAACGAAACATCCACAATATTCATATTTCAATGAATTACTCATCTTCTCACCCTCTGTCGGTTAGTATGAAAGACTTGGAAGTAGGATCAACAAAATTGTGCAGACTTGACAGCAGCTCCGGATTCGCAAGGTTGACTTCATCGAGAAGAACCCAATCACCGGACCGATACGCTTTCACAAGAGTGCCCTGAAAACATCAAAATGTGCGTCGCAATTAAACTCATCGTGACCAAGTTTTACCTCGAGAAAACTGAACAACATGGCCTTTTGACTTGCATGAAGCTGCTTTTCAACAACAGACAGCTCATCACTAAAAGTCGCCCATTTCGTCTTCAAAGCCAGGGAAGATTCAGCTGACAATCCCTTTTTCTTTCCGCCGTCTTTTTGAGCAATTTCCGTGATATGACGCATAGTTTTTGAGAGTGGACCCCAATTTTCAGCTGAGAATTGCGTCTGGAAAAAGTTTTGATTTAATGCAGACATCATGTTCCAGAAAAATTCAAACGGCCTACCAGAAAGGTCGATACAAAAGCTTCATTTCCGCGTTTGGAATACGTCTGAGAGAATAATTCCAAGAAAGGATCTCGAAGAGCTGATATAATCAATCGCGGATCCACCGGTTTATATCCACCCAAAAGGTCACAACTCTCAGATTGATGACTCAAATTCAAAGCGTGCAGATTTCGATCTAAAAAGAAAAGATAAAATATGGTAATGACTCGCCAGGCAGACGCTAACGCTGAATCAACTTACTCAAGGTCCTTGCCAAGAACTGCACTACCGATGTCTTTCCGGTTCCCGTTTCACCAACAAGCAGACATGCTTCGTTATTCACGACAATCGAAGCCAAGCTCGCTAGTAATCGGCCAGCAGAATGATGAAGCGAGAAAACTTCCGGTCTGAAAAGCGGTCAAAAGCACCATTTACAAGCCGAGCAGAAGCGCTGCTTAAACATCTTGAAATCTTACCGGCTAGGATGCCCACTGTGTATTTCCGGTAGTTTCTTCATCTCCGTTCTACCGACGACGAATGACTCGGCGGAATTCCTTGTCGGCAAGACTTCTTTCACGATCACAGTTACCTGATTCAAACGATCATCTAAGATCTTTTCCACATCGAGAATGATATTAATCCCTTTACCTCTGGATTCGACAGGTGAAGTAGGGCTCCGAGCTCTTTGGCCAAAAAGCTCCTACGATCAATGTCAGGGATGAAGGCACAAAAACACAAGAAGACATCCCTGAATATGTCGTTATTTTGCGACGACATCAAATCAGGCCGAAAATATCTGCTTATACGATGGCAGAGTTTCAGAAAATCTCTGAAAAAAATCACACTCTAAACTTAATAGTCAACAACAAAACTTCAAATGATATGAACCTCAAAGAGAACATCCGGCTGACAAGCAGCCTCCGTAGAGCGAAGTCGAGATCACTCGTGTGTGTTATTCTTTCATACACAGCAACGAGTCTAGGGAACAGGATGTCCAGAGAAGGAAACAAACTTTTAGCCACCTGCAATTCTGAAAATTAGTAGTGAGCCTATCACGATCATGGAATTCGTTACCGTCAAAATCTCCAGCTGGGTCAGAGGCTCCAGATGCAGTCTTTTGAAGTGACTAGCAATCATGAGATCTGCATTTGCCAACCTTAACGATGGGTCATTTGTTCTATAATGAGAAAACGTGTCGGCATCATGAAACAAATCTACACTGTCAAACAGGGCAGAAACAAAATCTCCTTTGAAAGTACTGTACTGACCGAAGTATGATTCAGGGATTGAAGCGTACTTTTACTTACCTTAAAGTAGCAAAAACTCGGAAATTCGCCTCAGCTCCGAAAGTCTTTCCCAACTCAGTGACGGTCAGTTTCCTTTTCTGAATCAGCGGAAGCAATATCGAAATCACGTCGGCTGGTGCACAGTCCAGATCTTCCAAAATCACCCACGAAGACTTCATCACCGCCTGCGAATATTGACAGCAGCGTGACAATGAGTCGGAAGTATACAAAATTTTGATAAATGTTTGCATTCAGTAAGTAATGTACCGTAGTAAGAAGTCCAGGAAGCCATTTGAATTCTCCCGCAACTTCCGTACAGTGGTATGAGCCCAATAACGCTTTCCCATCGATATCCTTGCATAACTGAATCGTGATCAACTCAGGTGCACTGAATCTTCCTGCTTTACGCGCAACATGATGCAGCAATGCACTCTTTCCACATCCAACACTTCCAGTGAGCAAAACAGGCTTTCCATGTTTGATGTACAAATTCAGATCATCGAAAGTCTCTGAATATGATGAAGGCAGGACGTACTTCTATAAAATAACATATTACAATACTTGTATTGTGAAGTGAACGACGACAACTCCTGGTAGCCCTGGACCTCAATAAATACCTCGTCGGACGAAATATCATTATCCACAACCTCCATACCGCCGATTCCATTCACGTGGGCTTCGGCCGCCATCCCATGTGGATGTCACGCAGTACAACTTCGCACGGAGATTTTTTTTGCCAGATAAATTGATGTCGGAGGAGATGAGCGGCACGAGATCGAACCACTTCTAAATTTACGCAGGAAATCAAACTTGCATTCTGTGACATTTCGCAATGTATTTGTTTGATTGAATTTCTGTCTTACTTCTATGACGTTCAAATCAACTGCCGATTAAGTCGAATGCAAGTGCCACACAGCCGCTCGCTTGAGTTTGCTTCAAGCTTCGCTCACCGTGAAGCGCGAAAACGTATATAAAATGGGCCTGTGTGTGGCAATTCTGCGCTTTAGCGGATGTTTTGGTTTACTTCGCCTATTTAGAGAACTTGTTTTGAGAAATTCCTGTTCTGTGAATTCTTGCTCCTTCCTTGGCCCCTTTCCCAGAGATAACGAAGATGACAGGACTAATTCATGCACGTGCAGTCCATCACCGATGCTGGTTATTATCGAGCCAGAGACTGTCATCTTCTGCTGCATCGTCTGGAAGATCGACGAAAGATGATCAGCTGTTGCAGCGGAGCATTGTTCCAACAATGCATTTCCAAAAGAGTTTACCGCGTCTGCCGATTCCGAAACTGGAGAAGACCTTTGAACGCTACCTGAAAGCGCAGGAGCCTCTTCTTTCTCCAGATAAGCTGCAAAATACCGCGAAAGCTTGCGCTGAATTTATCGCGAACGACGGAAAAGGTACATAGTTTTACACTTGACCAATTTGCAATGTTGACGTTAGTTTTGGCCTTAAGATCTTCAAGAAAAACTTGTCAAGATTGACAAGTCAAAGAAGCATACCAGCTATATTTCCGATTTGTGGTTCGACATGTATTTGACATCGAGAGCTCCACTGGTTATTAATTTCAATCCATTTATCGCCATGAATGATGATCCAGTGAAAGAAAAGATGAAGCAGGTACGGATGTTTGATAGCAGCTTGGAAAGAAAACTTCACATTGAATTTATTTGTTTTCCAGGCTGTTCGTGCTGCTGATCTGACATACAGTGCACTGCGATTCCGAAACAGTGTTCGGCAGAGTCTTTTAGAACCGGATGTTTATCACCTGAATCCAAAAAAGACTGACACACTTGGCTTCCGTAAATTTGTGAGGTACTGGTTAGTTAAAATGCTAGTGCAATAATTTCAAATCGAAAACGTGTTGGATATTCACAGAATGCTTCCGCCGGCCATCTCATGGTATGGCGCTTATTTGTACAAAGCTTTCCCGCTGGACATGAGTCAATACGAGAATCTCTTCAATTCAACCCGCATTCCAAAAGCGAATAAGGACGTGCTTTACAAGGATGAGAATGCCAACCATATCGCTGTTCTTCATACTGGCATTTTCTATACATTTGATGTTTACGACAAAGATGGTGAGTTCTTTTGATTTGCTATTTCGTTTTACGATTCGGAATGCATTGTAATTCAAGGAAATATTTTACCGGCTGATGAAATCAAGAAATGTTACGATCACATCATTAAGACGTCACCTGCACCTTCGCCGGATTCCATTGCTGTTCTTTCCGGTGGTGAGCGGAATCACTGGGCCGCTGTTCGCGACAAACTTGTGGAAGCCGGAAACGAAGCGCTACTTCGTAAAATTGATTCGGCCATTTTCACTTTGTCATTGGATCATCATGGAAGTGACGATATCTTCTTCTCGTGCAAAAACTTGCTGCATGGCGATGGGTATAATCGGTGAGATTTTTCTTCCTATCGATTGTTTGGAAACTCGAAAAACGGTAATCCAAGGACTGTTTAAAACGTTTGATTTTTGTTTTCAGATGGTTTGACAAAAGCTTTTCTCTCATCGTCGATAAAGCAGGAAGAGCAGCCGTTAATTTTGAGCACGCTTGGGGAGATGGTGTGGCTGTTCTGCGATTTGTGAATGAAATTTACAAGGACGCCAAGGAGCATAATTTCACCTTGGGGAGCTCTTCATCTCACACGATTGACCCATCCGTGCATGTGTCCAAAATGCGTAAGTGATCAGGCTTTTTTATGTCTGTAGGTTTTAAAAACATCACCCGTTTCAGATTTCAAAATGACACCTGAAATCCAGAAACAGATCGGTATCGCACGACATCAATTTGATAAGAGTGTTAACAGCATTGATCTCAGTATCCTCGAGTACGGAGGTTATGGGAAAGAAGAAATTAAGAAATTCGGCTTCTACCCGGACTCTCTGATGCAGTTGGCCTTCCAGGTACATGCTTACGTTTGTTGGACCTACTGTGTTGGATAATTCGTCTTCTGTTATTACTATCTTGTTGACGTAACTGCATTTACAGATGGCTTACTACCGGATGACCGGTGGTGAAGTCGCACCGACGTACGAGTCATGCAGCACCGCGGCTTTCAAGCACGGGAGAACAGAGTGTATTCGGTCCGCCACAAATCTGACCAAACAATTGTCTGAGATCATCGTAAAAGAGAAAGCTAGACCTTCGCAGGATCTAAAAGACCTTTTGAAAAAGTGTTCAGATTATCATGGCCTTCTGACCAAAGAAGCAGCAATGGGTATGCTGAACTTCCGTTCCCGTTGATATTTTTCATGCTTGAAAAATCTAATTTTGAAAAACTTAAAAACATTGTTTTCAAATCATGACGTGACTGGCATTGTTTTGAATATTTGTCTGACAAATGAGAGTTAGTCCAACGCAGTTATAATGTATATTTGTGGGTTGCAGGCCACGGTTTTGATCGCCATTTATTCGCACTTCGTAAACTGGCTGAAGGTGAAGGAAAGGAGCTGGCAATATTCAAAGATCCCGCGTATGCTCGCATGAATCACAACATTATGTCTACTTCGACTCTTCAAAGTCCAGCCATTGCCGCCGGTGGCTTTGCTCCCGTTGTGCCGGATGGATTCGGGTTGGGTTATTCCTGTATGGATCACTCGATGGGATGTGTTGTTTTCTATTTTCCGCAAACGAGGAGCGGTAAGCAGCTAACGGAAGCCATCAAAGACAGTTTCGACGATTTGCTGAAAGTGATTTCTCATAAATAATACTGAGATCAACCAGCCCACACTAACAGCCTAAAATTATCATCTCGTATTGTGAACTGCCTCTTTACAAGTTCGAACTAACACGTCTGATGTGTTTTTTTCAAACTAATTTAAATGATTTGTTTAAAAGCTGGCATTTTGCTGGAATAACATTCATCTTGCTCTTTCTTATTTAACCTTGCATAGACACTTTTATTTGCTATTCTTGGTAGATGTCAAAGTGAGCACCATAAACAGACCGTTCAGAAAATCTTCTCCACTTTTGCGTTTTGGTTGAAAAACGCGTTAATGGCGAACTACCGTGCCGGAACTAGACTTGATCCCGCACTCCGAAGGCGGTATGTCGTACAGACGATGGCGATATTGAAGTCTGAAAAGAAAATGTTTAATGATAATTCAAAAAATTTGTAGTTGGAGTCATGGAAGACCGGAAGTGTTACTCACCGGACTTTGTTATTCTGTCTCAAAGGTCGGCAGTCCTGGGTCGCCGACCATTCGGAAGTCGCAAATGATGAGTGCACTAATCCGTAATCAGCCACAAAAAGACATTCAAAGTCGTCGATCACGGCCTTGCTGCTGAAAGGGTCCTCATCAACAATGTGGACCCTAAGGTTTACTTTCTGTGAAATATGGGTTGAAAAGGTCACTCAACTATTCATCAGAGGAGATGTGACGAATTAAGATAATTAGGATGCCACTCACATTAATCGATCCACCACAGATGTTTTTGCTGATGTTCTTGTTTATGACTGGTGAGTTGGTGTTGGAGAAAGTGGCGAACGCGTCATAATCCGACTCAGCTTTCCCCCCTGGCCAGGCCATTAGAGGCATGTCGCTGTAAAGCGAAGTAACTAATGATTTATACATCGGAATGAATCTTCGCGAGCTTCTTAATTAGCGGTTAATTCTTTTCGCCTAACTAGGTTATAATAAGGCTGTTCTGGTCTCCCTTTAGGGCTGATCGTCTTTGTTTAAATTGTGAAAACTCACGTGTCAAGGTACGCTGTGATTTTGGGGTCGCACTCGTTCGTGGAATCGCATTTCAAGCCATCAGAAGTGAGTCCTTGCGGGTTGAGCAGTTGAACTAGCTCAACATCAACCTTGATGTAGTCGTGCTCTCCTGGGAAGTGCGGCTGCTGAGAAGACACTTGTGCTACCTAGAAACAAAACCGTTGCCTTTGGCGAAATTGATAGTACGTAAAACTAATCGTAGTTTCCATGCATGACGTTCCTAGAGAAGTCGCCGGTGGTTCAGCTGACTCGCACCTACCAAAGCAATGAGAAGCAAAGCACACAACGTTCGGCAATTCGCCATTTTGAAGTTTGAAATAAAGGGAATTGTTGTTGAACCATAAACTTCGCATCTACTGGTAGTGTGTATTCTGATTTCCAGCGTTGCACCGTTTTCGTTACATTCACTTCGTGTGTAGGCTTGCCCTGACAGCATTTGTGTTTTCCCGGGAGTTCGAAAGGTCGCAGATCACCATCTCTGCGTTGTGTCATCCTTTCTCACAAGAACTCAATTGATTGACGCGATATGGGGAGAGACTCACGAATGCCGGGAAGTCTGGGTACCACACTGGCAGCGTCTGTACAGTATGCCAAGCAGTGCCACCGAGCTTCGGCGGCTACGCATCGGATGACTTATGGTATTTTGTTGACACTGAGAGTGGTACAAATGAGGACAAAAATCAGACGGAACTCAGTTTATGAAGAGTCACGAGTCACGACACGGGGTGTTTTAATGGTTCAAGCCGATTATTATCGTTTGCGCGAAAGTGCGACTTTTCCAACAGAGAGAAATTTAGGGGACAGTGCCCGCCAAACTTATGTCAACCTCGGCGTGAATGTATATGTGGAAGCTACGCTTTCAGAACCGGGTTTCTGTGAATATTCTGACCAACAAGCAAGCGTCGCAGAAATGTCAACTGCGGAGTCCGCAGTGCGGACCGATCATACGTGCTTCCAGTTCCAGGACTTGGGATTGCCGCATTGAAATGTTTCTGTCAAGTCACATATTTTATCAATACTGGAACGTTCTCGTACGTTGTTCTCCTGATAGCCTAGGTTCGCTTTCGACCATGGAGTTTACCGAGACGATGAAGTTGAACCATATTAGCATCACGTCACAGAATGCTCCAGCCATCAGGATCCGGGAGAACGTTGAATCGCCCGAAAGAGGGACACCAAGTCACCAAGCATTCACTCTCATGATAACATGCTATAGCTTTTGACTTGCAGTTTCGTTATGAATCAAAATATTTCGTGATTCATATTTAGTATGGTATGAGCTTCTGCAATCAGTTCAAAAACAGGGTGGCGGTAACAGAACACGGACACGGGCGTCTTTGGTGTCACCCTTTTTCAATTGTTGGCAAAGTACAGAAAATTGATGAGAAGGCAGGAACACGACCACATAGATCATACAGTATGTCGCGTGGTTCATAAAAAAGAATACTGAAAAACTGCATTTTGCACAACATCCAAACAGAGAAGTGGGTTACAAGTTGCGCGCTATCTCCCGATTCCATCCCCGCTGAACCCTGACATTCTGCGATGGTGTGTTAGCTTCGATCCAATCCAGATATGCCTGCACTTTCGCATACTGGCTTCCAATTCGTTTTCCGCATCCGGCACTGAAGGCAATCACTCCGGCTGCGTAGTGGCTGGATGACCTTCTGTCGAAACATACGAATGAGCTCCCTTCGTCACCTTGGCAGCTTGTGTCAAAAAATAAATCGCCCGCACAGATGAACTTGTCCAGATCAGTTATCTTTCCGCCGCCGATGTGGAATGCGCATCGGCTGTCGAAAGTCTGGGTAAGGACCAGCTGTTTATGCCATCTAAGCTCCTGGGCGTTGGAAACTGCAGATTAGAGAAAGCACCGGTCAATCATAGGAAGTTTTTTGTTGAACAAACACGAATAATTACGAATCTCACAATTTAAGAACGATATTTCCAAAGCGAAAACAGTTTTTATAGTGATGTCTTCGTATTCTGTTATCAAAATGACAGAGTCGAAAAAAACTGGTAAAACTAAATAGTAAATAGTCTAGTTGTTAATCGATTTAATGAACTTGTAAGAGTTGGGCTGAAGAACAAACAGTTGTGCTGAACATTGAAATACTGATTGTTGGCATGTTTTGAAATTTAGGCATTAATGTTTCATATGACATTTCAGTCACTTTTCGTTGATTCATGAAGAGCGGTGACACAAAAGAAGGAGAAACCAAAATTAATCAAAAAGAGCAAAATCTTCCAAAAGCAAAGGTCGAATAGATGTCAACTCACTTTCACTTTCTACGTTCTGCCCATATCCGTAAACAATGCAGACGTCTCCGACACTTGGCTGCATATCCTTGACGCATAGTTTACAGGCACAAGGTTTTGCTAGGAAATCAATTTCTCGAGCCAGAATTATTACTCCAATATCATTGTCTTCCAGCTTAGTATCATAACCGGAATGAGGGATCAACAAGTCAGCAGGGAAAATTTCAGCGCACTGCTCGCCGTCTTGTCCGACTTGTACGGTCACCAACGACGGATGAAATGGTTTCGCTTTTCGGCTGAATAAAAAAACAAAAACAATAAAATGACAATGACATTTATTCTGATGACCACGGAAAATGATATTTTCCACTTGGAGATCAAGTTTACTTAATTCAGTACAGTATTGTCCCACCATCCAATTTGCAACAACGAAAACGTTTATTTCAATTTTATCCACTGTTCAGCCGAATATGTACGTTGAATTATCACTTGGAAAATCTATTAGTTTTCAAAGAAACAACAAAGGCTAAACTAAGCATTTCATTTTGATAGATGTCATACATTGTAATCGTTATTTTCTTCGAACTGTAACTTGACAAGCATGCTTTTCAAAAATTATGGGACCAGCCAGTTCTGTGGTTTGAATGTATTTGCTGACAAATAAAGACAATAAACTGTTCTGATGAGACACATTTCCGGCAAAAGAACGCACTCCCACGAGCATCTGTTGTTCGTGCAAATTAGCTGAAAAACATTTTGGTTAAAATAAATGTATGTTCTCCGTTTCTTGATTTGATTCTAGTAATTCCATTACGTTCGGGATTACAAATAAATAGTAATCATTATGCAACATCAGCAATAGCAAGAATCTCATTGTCAAACTGAGTAATAGATTTTATTTCCATACCATTAACACAGTTCTTAGCGTACCTGTCTATTAGACAATGCGCCGCCGTTAGGATTGTTCTTGACCCGATGATCGATCCGCCACACAGCTTGGATGTCCCATTTCCAAGATCGAAACGAAGCTTCACCTGCAAATCATAGACTCTCAATGACACTTAGCACGCCATTAATTATTATCATGAGAAATAATGCACTTCTGCAAGGTTACAATAACAAATCTGAACGGATGAAATATATCCCTGCACGTTTCTTGACTTGCTGGTTAATCACGCTGAAAAAAATCGCGAAGCTAAAAATTTACAGCTTTTGTCGGATGCACCTGTGATGATAAATTATTTCATAAAGTACCATAGTATGAAATAAAATTTATTATTGTTCCGCAAAAAAAGAAATTGTAAGTGATTAGATAAGCCGTAATCAAGAATTATTTGCAACTCCAATCACACCCACTTCGCTCAAAAACACCACTTTGCGTGGCAGTGGCCCGAATTTGACCAATATTACAAAGCGACAAAAACAAGATTAACATGCTTCAAAGCACAAACGGAGAAACAGTGAAAAATGGTACATACTTGCCAACAAAGAACATTGGGTTCCACGAGGTCCCCAACAACTCTCTCCGTAACGGTATCGATTGCCCGCGGAAATCGCACGGCTCGTGCTTCTGCGGGAAGAAGCGACGCTGGATCGTCTTTTTCTTCAGCCTTAAATTTTCCCGTTCTGGTCAAACGAGCCAGAATACTCCTAGGTGGTGCTACGAATTTAGGTCCAAGTTCAAAAGGATCAATAATTCCATTTCCGGGGACTCCACAAGTATATCCAACTTTAGTGAATGCAAATCGATTTCTGTTCAGTTTCAATTTGAATTCTGGTTCTTCGATCAGATCCGGCTGCCTTTCGGTCCTGGTCAACGCAATTTGGAACAATTGTTCCAGCGGACTCGAAAACGGGAATATATCTCTCGTTTCGAACACCGGTTCGGAAATTATGCTGAACGGCGAAATGTATTTCCGATACACCGGACCTGTAAACAAAGAGCTTGAAGTACTTCGGCATGGAAAAGAACAATGAATAAGAAAACGAGCAACTCGAAGAAAAACAACTCAAGCCGACTAACCTCTTTCACCCGCAAAAGTTGCCCGCATTATCAAAGATTCTGCAATTTTTATTCTGAACTAATTCAATGTTCTCTTCAGCATAAAATACGATTTCACAGAATCTCGGAACAAATAACACGGAAATGTAATCTATTGTAAGGAACGATTCAGAATAAAATACTGTACGATGCAAAAATTATTCGTTATTAATTGGTATATTTACGAAGTACTTCATAGTTTCCATGCGCGAGATAATTACCTTCGCAGTTGACCACCATTAAGAAGGTGAGAAATTTCACCAGCAGCCACAAACCACCGGTACAACTCTCCATGACGCGCTAGTTGATGATGTTGATGCGAATGTGAGAAATAGTCTACCAGCGAGCCGAATGAAAATGATGAGCTACTTTCACAAGCTGTTTCTTTGCAATGTACCGGCTAATAGTGGTGGACCTAAAAGATGAAAAAGAATAACCGCGATAATCGAAGACAAGTGTTCGGAAAAGAACAACAGAAAGTGCCATCGAGAGTTTAATGGACAGAACACCCACCGGATCAAATCACAACCGGACCGAAGAACGCCAGATCAAAAAACGAGGGCAAAACGACGAGTTAATTTATATTGATATACATTGAGATTTTTATTTTTTGATGAGTCTTCATGTTCTTAACCGCGGCGACGGAAACTGCAGGGTGCAAATAAACCGATTTGTATTGAAAACACCAAGTATACTTTCCACACAAATGAGATGAACAATACGACGCCGACGCACTCGAAACCTGACACTTTTCCATAACATAATAAAATTAAATAAAACATTTTCTTGTCCTGATAATTGAAGCCAATTTACGCCGATTCCAAAAAATAATTCAGATTACAGACGGATGACACCAGCCTGTAAGGCAATATTCAATGTTCTCTAACCACCAAACACACAAAAGGATCGCGATCTGTGCTAACAAGATCAAATTAATTTTATCAGATTGAAATATTTCCCGGAATAATGACTTTCGACATAACAAACGACCGACCATACACATGCTGAATTTAAACATGACATAATTAAACAGAGTATGAGCTGCGCTATCACACTTTTCCATACAATCAACCGAAAATATAATCAACCGCAAAATATATCAACCGCAAAATATTCTTCAGCGTATTTTATTGAAATTCCATTTTGTTCTACTAACACATACCAGTTGCGATACAGGACCTGAACTCGGACCCAAAAGCGGTATATTTATATTCCAAAGAACAGAAGTTTTCCTCCATTTCGCAGGCGAGTCATACAGTTGCATCCCAGGAAGAGCTCTCAAGTTGCTCGTGCATTTCAGAAATATTCAAAGTAAAGGCCAAGTTCCAAATTCAGTTGATCAACAAAATCGGAATTGAACTGGTTCTCAATTTCAGAATAGTCGTTTCCCTAGACAGAATGCGACAACAACAAAAGCGACCAGTGGCGATGACCCTGCGTTGATTGTGTTACGCTGGCAAATGGTAACCCATGTAATGGTAACGCGAAACCACAACATTCGGAACAGAACCAGTTTTCTGAAGTGCAGTTCAAATTCTGATTGGCGTTCTGGATCGCCATTCTTCTATGTTTCCCATTATAACTTTGCATTAAGGCATTCTTCAACCTTCGTCATGAAATCCTCTCTAATCTTGACCACCCTGAGGGCAAGTTATCGCTGGCTTGGATCGTGTGGCACCGGAGCTGGATCAGCTGTGTCGGTCTCCAGAATCCAGGTATTCGTAGTTGATGAGCTGTGCTCTGCTATCGTTTTCTTCCTGTTGCAAAACAAAATGATATCTTGATGCGTTTAGAGGATTGCGTATCCCACCTGCCATTTTTCCATATATCGTCGCGATGTGAAACTGGAAAGGAAGGAGCATCTGTTTCTGGGAAGCTCGTCTCGTTCCCTTGCTTCCAAAAATGTAAAGAAAGATAAAGGGAAATCCAAAAGCGTTCAGATTACTCAGGAAGAGCTACAAGAAGTTGTTGATTTTGCGGAATACGAAGCCAGCTTGAAGAATCTGGTCGAAGAATTCAAAGACTTGTTGTCCAAACAGTTTGCCTTACGAACCAGCTCAGGTAAAAACATGGTCAGCATTTTTGGAGTTTTTTTCAAATATGTGGATTATGGAATAGATTTTTGCGTCGACCGATCCCCCTTGCGCTCTGTCAAGTTTTATGTTTCTATCTTTTCAGCTTCGTTTGAGTCGATATCAGTGGAATTCGATGGGAAGAAGCAGCCCCTCAACACTTTGGTTCAGATTACTTTCAAGACTCCGCAGCTGGTAATGCTGAACCTTTCGGGAAATCCCAACTATGTCCCAGCTGTCGTGAAAGCTTTGGAAGCTTCCGGTCTGAACCTGAGTCCACAAGTTGAAGGTCACGTCGTCTATATCGCAGTCCCTAAGTGAGCTTCGTTTGTAGTTTTTGTAGCTGCTTAAACTAGTTGATTGAAGATGGAGGTATGTGGTAAAATTCATTGTTTAGAGTTTCGCGGGATCACCGTGAGAACCTCTCCAAAAACGCCAAAGCTGCCAATAATAAGTTCAGGGAACGACTCCGTGGTGTGCAGAACAATTTCGTCAGGACAGCCAAGAACCAAACTGACAAGTCGGAAGATCTCGTCCATAATGTTGTGCAAAAAGTACGAATAGCTCAGTCAGGCAATGATTTATTCTTTATTTTATGTGAGTTCTTCTAGCTTATGGAACGCGCGGAATTCTACGGCAAAGAACTGGATGTTGCGTTGCAAGCAAAACAGAAAGACCTTTTGGCCACACAGTAAAGCGTGGCATCAGTTTTAATGTGTTTTGAAGGTAATTGTCATTGTGAAATCAACGGAGTGCGATCAATGATCAAATCAAATGAAGTGCGGTAGTTTGTCGTTTTGTGACGAAGTTGGTTTGGGAAGAACAAAATCCTTCAAACAGGAAACTTTCCGAACCGTTTGCCACCTAGTCTGCCAACTCGTAGGTTGATGAAAGACCTTATTTCGTTGTTGATAATGATACTTGCATAACTTTGACGCCAGAGTGAAAGAGACACCGAATTTTTTAAATGGAAGAGATACAACTGGTTGATCAGAGTAGGGGTTATATCATAGTGCAAGTAAATGACTCTTTAATCTCACTATGGTTTTATCTTTCGACCCTATCGACCGACTATCGTACGTATTTGGTTCACACGTTCTATTATAAAAATTGATTTTTTTCAAAACGTGTTTTATTTTTCCCATGCAGCCAGGTTATTCAGAAAAGTATGCACTGGTTCGTTTCCAGAATTAAATTAATTCCGAGAAATTTCTGGCGGAAAATATTCCACTGAGAAAGAATATTCGCGTGAAAGATATTCAGGAATATTGTGCACGCATACCAGTGCGTTGCGCGGCGCAGCGGGTTACAGTGAGCACAAGCAATTTTCCCTCATCAGACTAAGCAGCTGTTGTTCTTTTGTTTTTCGAAATGTTGAGGTTACTTGATCTACAGTATGGTAGTATTGAGCAATGTAGTTACAACAACAGAGACATGCTCTAACCGTACGGATATCTCACACCAAACGTAGCCAAAAGTTCAACATCCATTTATTATATACCAATGAACACAAAAACTTCGAACCGGCCGATCAACAAGAACAAATGGCGTTCACCTAGGCCACAAGAGGTATTCCAAACATTAAAACATGTAAAAATTCGCAAATAGAACTCTTATCCAGCCGGGGATAGCAGCACCGAGCTCAAACAATTACCACCAAGAATAAAAGATTACAAACTCAAACATGCATTCCTGATAAACGAAGTATCCTAATACAATATCCGAAATGCAAATACAAATAAAATTACAAAATACTTCGGCAAACTCAAACATAACTCCCCCACTGGGAATTATCCGGTCCAAACTGGCTAATTTTCACCGGGTCATTCGTTTCCGTCACAAACGTCTTCTTGGCCAAATTCTCCTTCTTGAAAGTTTCCGTTTTCACCGAGATGACTTCCCATGGTGTTTCTTGCAACACTCGTCTATCCGGAAATCGCGGGTCACCATAACTCGTCTGCGTCCGATGTATTTCCGGTCGAGAATAATTCTCCCGGGGTCGCGCGGGTTCGCTGTGATCTCTTCTCTGCAGTGGGTTCTGGTACCAATCAGAAGCTGGTCTCCGAGGTGGGACATTCGAGTTCCACGCGCGGGGACTGGTTCGAGCGTCCGTATTGGATTCATCGGAATCCTGACTGGATTCTGGATGACTATTCCAGTCGGAAGACCAACCAGAGTCATGGGGGTTGTAATGTGCGCGCGTGTCCGAGGCGGGCGAATAAATAGGAGTTGGTCGGGTTTTCTTCTTGTCATAAAAAGAGCCCGTGTACATGTCCCAAGTGCGCTCGTCTCGCGAGGTAGAAAGTGCCGGCCTGGAGGTCGACTTCCGGTACTCGTGATGTCTTGGAACTTCCGTCGACCTCGTTGTTCCAGCTGGCGAAGCCATTTCCGATCGGTCTAAAGTATCATATGGCGAATAGTTGGAATCGGTGGTTGAATGGGCGCGATGACGCAGGATGGTTCCCTCCATGACCCCCGGTTGCGAATAGGGGGAGTTGACATACCAGTCCGGCAGATCAAGCTTCTGAAGTGATTTCCGCACTTGATCAGAATACGGATTGTCATTTTCGCGTTCGGGCTGTCGTGACCGGGAATAACCGGAAATGTTCTCTCGCTGAAGTTGGTTTTCAGGAACAATGCGGTAATCGTACTTTTTGACATCCGCCAAAAACTCCATACTTTTCGCTTTGTTGGAATCCATGTATTCCGGGTAAGGAGACTCCATTGGCGTATTGGCCGCACTCTTCGAATATCGCGACATTGGTGGGAGACTCCTCGAGCGCGCATCCCAGCGATTTGCGAACGATGAAGTCGTTGGACGTGAATCGTAATCAGGGTCGTATTTTCTGGCTAGATATTCCTGTGACTCTGATAACTTGGCCTGAATTTCTCGTTCTGGCCATTGAATCTTGCTCCGATAAACACCGGGATCAGCCAGGGTTCGCTGGGAACCACGCAAGTCTGGTGCGCTACCACGAGCATTTCCGCGACCTCTGTACACTTCTCTGTTGATAGCGTCCAAACTTTCCCGACTCATTCTCAATGGCATTCGATCACGTGATCCGTATTTGTATTTCTCAAATGGATCTTGAACGGAATGAGATTGTGGGACAGGTGGTTGTTGGCTCATGTATTTCCGCTTAGCCTGCAGAATTTTGGCTTTGCAGGGAGGAACCCAGTCTTTTGGGCGAATGTCGGGAGATGATGGCGGCGACGGTTTTTTTGTTCGAAGGGCTTCTATGATAGCCGGCTCGACAGTTCGAACCGGTGGAGCACGTGAAGGAGCAGAATATTCTGAACGGGTTGGCAATGGACGGTCGGCACTTATTGAGCGATATTGTTCATCTGGCAATTTATAGGCATAAGCCCAGGCAGAACCTGAATGATAAAACAAAATGATTTAGAAAAGACGTAGATTTGCTAGAGAACAATTATTTCAATTTCATAGATATCCAATCAATGGCCTGAAAACAGTCACATGTTTTGAACGTTTGAAAACGTTTTCCATTTCCAGAAATTTGTTTCTGTGTCCAAAAAGCCTCAGACCTTAACTGTCTTCAAACAGAAGCGGTGGTATGTGCTTCCTCGGTACCTTGAGGAAAGGTCATCACTGGCCAAACTTCCATTATATTTTATATTAATAATACTTAAATGCAGATAATAATTTGAAAATACAAATTTCACTTCATGTGTCAATTTATACATTATCCATCACTATTTTAGATCTCACTGCAATATCATGACTAATTAAATGCAGCAAAATGCGTACTGAATTTGAAGTTTTTAGAACCAACCTGTTGAGCGTGGCTCGATCCTTGCACCATCTTGTTCCTTTGGTTTCGGAGATGAATAGCCGACCACGCTACTTTTCCCAGAATCGTTTCCATTTCGATAATTGCCTTTTTCGTGTTTCTCTGGTTCTTTGAACGCAGACTGCGCATAAGTGGATTCACGGGTATAAGATGAATATCCAGAGAGCTTCTCCGCCGCTTTTTCCGTCATGACTGGCTTTGGTTCGTACGATTTGTACGAACTTTTCGGTTCATAATTCTTGAACTCGTTTTTAAGTTCATAACTACTCAATGATTCCTTCGGCTTATAAGTAAACGAGTCCGTCGGCTTCCACATTGATGCCGATTGTCTGGGTTCCTCAAATCGGGAAGGTTCCGGATGACGTAGAGTCGGTGAGCTTTTATACTGCGTAATAAACTTGAACTCGGGATCTTTCACAACACTTCGGCTTTCCGGGATTTTATAAGAGGTCGAACTAGCTGAAGTTGTATTAGAATAGACTTCATGGTGTGAAGATTTGATTTCAGAAAAGTGGGTAGTTTCCCCGTTTTTCGCTGATGAAGTTCTCGGCGGCGCCGCTGGTGGATAATCGCACTTGAAATTAGCTGACGGATAAGGTTGGGCGTTATACGTCGGTAAAGGGGGGCGAGCCGGCTGGTAAGTGCTGCTGTTGGACTTGGAGGGAAGAGTGGTTGGCTTGAAAGAAAAGGACTTGTCGGCATCGGCCAAGGCACGCAGGTCACTTGCTGATTTACGTAATTCCTCTACGCGTTCGTCCGTGAAACCTGTTGGAAAGAATTTCATTAGCCGAATTGTTATTGTTGATTCAGGTAGTGTTGGGTTAATAGCTGTAATCAAAAATGTAGAACCTTTGACTGATAACCTTCTACCCTGGAATTCTTGAAGCAAGCCACATGTTTCACGCATTCTAGTTAACGGTAAGCATAGCAAAATAGCATGGAACGACAGTCTTTTACTCAAAATTGCGTGCAAAAAAATTAAGCCGATAGTCAAAAACTTGTAGTCTAGAGCCCTAAAAGAGCGAAGAATACCGAGTGGAAAATTAGAGCGTTTAAAAACATGTTATGAAAATCCGCGCTGACTGATGCAGTGTAAAAAAGTTGCTCACTCAGTGAAAAAAAAACTGGAGATATTACTTTTCTGAATAATTTCTAATAATTTTGATACCGTTATTTGTTTTTAATATTTTTTCCAATATTGTGATTATTTCCTAATATTTTTGTATTTGATATTCAACGTTTTTCTCCACGGGTTATATTAAGCCTTCCAAGACTAACTTGATTTTCTACAAATCGATTGAGTAAATTCATGACAAATGTGGGTTCAAACAAATTTGCGACAAATTCCTGTCGCCAATCGTTCTCGAAACCTGAATATTTCCACATGAGTGACGAAAACAGTCGATAAAGCTTCACGGGAAATGTGAGCCACTCGTAAAAACGTTGACTTACATTTATCAAAAATGCTCCGATAAGAAATATGATGATGATCAGCTGAAGTCGTCGAATAGTAATCGGATGATATCACCGGGGCGTGTGGAGGTGATGCAGGTCGTTTAATGTAATCATTAGCATTCCAAACTCGTGGTTGTTCGGTTCGAGCTGGGGCGGAAACGGCGCGCGAATCAACGATGCGAGTTTCTTCTCGAACAACAGTGGGGTCAGGTCTTGCCGGCGGAAAGGTCATCTCATATTCGACTTCCGTTGTGTTGGCTGCTGGGGTGAGAATGCCGTTTGAGCCGTCCATATCAAACTCACGCTTCCAAGACATGGCCTGATGCAGCTCGTACTTATCCCTTCGCGAACGAGGTGAAGCTGGTTTTTCTGGTAAGACCAGCGAGCCTGCAAAAATTAATGAGGTCCGTTATAAGAGGTCTTCAAGTTCCTCTTGAGAAAGTTCAACTATCAAAAGACGAGCTTGTTAGAATGTTACACTTGACCAGAGCAACATTGTTATGAATACATTCAATAACATCGATGAAAAAACGCAGGAACAAAAACAAGCATTACCTCGGTTTCGAGGAAAATACGTACAAGCTGGTTCTCAGCCCTGGTTTTACACTACATTCATGACTGGTGAGAAAACAGTTTCGATTCCACGATTTCGTAATGGGAAACAAATCCTCAAATTGGCAAAATAATGACACCATCACAAGAAACACAGAACAATGATTATTTAACGCCGATATCGACAAATTTGAAATGCTCGTCTGAGTGAAAACCGCTTGTCGAATGCCCGGACGGCAACTGAAAATTTCATTTACGAATTTCCGGTCGATCTGATTTCTTGCGTGGAATGCAACGTTTACGTTTTATTGATTACATATCAGGTTTGATAATGGTCTGCAGTCGATATCCCTATTACTAATCATAAATGAAATTATCAGATTTCAGAGCATCTCCGGTAAAGAATTCATAAATTCCAAGTGCCCAGTTTAAAATGAAATCTAAAATCCCGTTACGATTTTTTACCCCAATATGCATATTTTTCGACTGCTTGAATTATTCTGGCGCGTAAAACAGATCAAAGTTTATGTTCAGCCAAAGAAAATCAATATCGGCCCCTACTTGGACCAATTCGTATTCGTAAATACAAATCATGATCATTTCGAAAAAAGCAGCGAGAAATATGCGGAGCACAGGTGTTTCGCTTTCATCGAATGAAAATAAAATATGAACGGTAAAAAATGCCACGTACCGTCTTTGCCAGCGGTCAACGCCTTCTCAATAGCTGGTACAGTCTGTTCAATGGGCTCAACCACAGAATCCTCTCCGCTTTCCAGCCTCCTAGCACGTTCTTTAGACAAATGATCTCCTCTCTCATGAACCTTGATATTGATAACATTATTCTTCAATTCCTCAACCACTTCACGCATGACATGTCCACCATCTTCACTTTCGATATCCAATCGCTCATACGACCGATACGGAATAGCTTTGGCAGGGAAGAAATTCTCGGTTGAAGGCGTGAAATTCCGTGCGGATGAATCGCGTGTGCTGATCAAACGCCGCTCATAAATGGGAACTCGGGAGCCCGGTTGCTGTTGGGGCACTTCCGTCATGATAACTTCCGGTTCGAATAATTCCACTTGACTGGCACTCAATTTAGCTTTCGACTCAGAGTGGGCTCGCTTGGTGGCCGGATGGAGAAATTTGGTGATAGCCGAGTATGATGAGGAAACAGCGCGACGGTGATCGGCTTCGGCGAGTTTACTTGGCAGTAACTGTTGTTGAGAAGAGCGATAAGAGGATGTGTTTGTGTTTGCGGTGGACGTGGTACTCGCAGCTGTCGCCCCATTCGGCAGATCATCACTGTTGCGGTTAGCGGGCGGGCTTACCGAGATGGCTGAGTCAGTGCTTCTCACCTGAGTTACCTGACTCGGAGATGGGATCGTCGACGGTGACACACCTAAAAATCATAAAAACCATACAATCATCTACAAAGTATTCGAAGTACATTGCTATGATTTCAAGAACTCAGACGTTTAATTCACACCAAAATATATGGCGAATGAAAAATCATCCACAATCACCACTTTAGTTTGACGAACAAATGGTGACCTTAAGGCAGCAAATCTAGTTCTCTTTGATACTGTGTTTACACTGAAAATTTCGATCGCATGTGCTAGACTGTTCCTCTTTCCTCTTATAGTTCCGGTGATTACTAGAAATCGGTAAAACGAAGGAACTGAAACTAGAGTTCGATAGTACCGTATAGTATGTACTATATAGTTTTATTTTCATTCACTTTCCGTGTATAAAATCAGAAACAGCCAAAATCGATAAACTTTCATTGCATTTTGCGACCTGGTTTTAAATTGAGGTGAAATTTGCTCAGAATTGTCTACCGTTTCCTTCGTTCTTCACTCCATTGGATTATTTCAACCTGAATGTGTTCCGAACTGCGCTTAAAGAGCTGTAAATTACAATTTTCTTCCGTAATAATTTTCAGTTTCGGTCAAAATAATATCATTCCATCGGTATCGCCTATCAATTCAAATCGAGTGATGTTTTTTACAAAACAGCACTATTAGAAGCTGTTTATAAGTCAACCCTGCTCAGCTTGATTCAATGGTTGTCATGCTCGACATCATGCACAATCGTCAAAAAACCTGTCGTTGTCAGCACTATTTCTGTGCAGCTACAATACCGTTCTAACAATAGATTATGCAAATATTCGGCTCACAATAAAAAACAGAATCATTACATCCTAGAAAGCTGGTTATGCACCAAACCGTTAATCCAATCAGATCAATCTGAGGTGACTGATCTCAGTTTGCATTCAGTTTAAAACCTGTCCCAATCCCGCTTACTGACCTTCTAAATTCGCCGTCGATCCAGAGTTGCTCCTAGTTTCTTTCAGCGTCATCTTGATTGTAAGTTTCTGCACCCCGCGTCCAGAGCTCGAAGAAGACGAAGCTCGGCGGACTTGTTCCTGCATACTGGCCGGTATGCGCTGCAGCTCCTCTAGCGGCAAGCCGGTTTCACTCTCTACGGTCAGATCCACTTTTGAGCGAGATTTCTGCGAGCTGGTTTCCGGTTCGCCACTTTTCAGATATATTGTTGCATGAGTGCGTCGCGACTGTCTTCCCGCACTTCCGCGCGAGGCCAGACTATAACTGCTGTCTGGAATACTTGGCGATGGGGATGTCTGGTAACCATCCAACTCCGAAGTTGTACTCACTCGAGAAGATGCGTATCCCCCACCTGAAAATCAGAAAACTGAAAACGCAAGCCAAGTTTTACAGCAAAATCTCACCATCCTTACGTACTGCATTTAAATTTAACTTTAACAAACATCGGTACCTCTGCGTACGAGTAACTTCAGAAAATGAACTATTATGATTAACAATCTCCTTTAAGGAGGAGAGTTATTTCAACCTCACTGTCAAGTTGATGTTCGAACCTGTTTTTTAGAGATATTGTAATTTGCTGTCTTCTATCATTCAAGAGTAAAAACAAACAACCAAAAACCATTTCTGCCAGAGAATGACCGGTGAATGGAAGGGCTGCGTTTATTTCTAAATATCAGCAATCATTTGTCAATTCAGTCAGTTGTCAAAGATATCCGCAACAAGATTTGAGATCCATTTTCATGTAAGGGAAAGTACTAACTGTACCGACGACATATTGTTCTAAGAAATTACTCTTCAACTCTTGGCGGAAAATTTGACTGTTGGGATATTCTCAATTTTTTTTCAAACCACCAGAAACTGTGAATCCTCGAAGAAAACACAACAACTTGGACCATTAAACAACATACCTGCTTGCTGAGAGCGAGTTGGATAGATTACTTTTGTCCCATCGACAGAATACGGGAGTGTTAACGATGATACTGTAGAAGCGCCGCCATCGCGATCAGAGGCCAAGAATCTTTGCAACTGCGCGGAAGTTGCATAGCCTGTTGGTGAGCTCTTCATATTACTTCCGGTGAGCCCACGATTATTGTAGGAGAAGGACGTAGCGGTCTGCATGTCAGCAGTCGTTGGCGCTTCAGAGGCTGGAAATATAAAGCCATTGAAGCGATTAACCTCCTTAATTTGCTTGTTTAACCACTAGAACATAACCAAGAAAATAGCACCTGAATGGAAAAACACGGCGCTTTGTTTGAGTTTGAGCTAAGTATCAGGTTTCAGCAAAGAACAGCACGATCGACATAAACAAAAGAAATGGCCGAAAACCGAGTCACTCAGTTTCTTACAAGCGTAAGCGTCGGCAGCGGAAAGCATTATTACATGATATTAAAAAATTGTCCAACTAACTGACTTAAAATTGGGTGCATTTCAATCCAATAAAACGAATTGTAATTAAAAGAAGCCGTCAAAACCAGTTATTAGTTTCCATTCCAACCCACATAATCCGGACATAACGTCGTATTCCCGAATGTTTCTCGTAACGTAATGGTTCAGGTCCCCAGATTCCAACAATCAATACGAAACAAAATACCAACAATGGAATTATTTTTTTTGGAGATCAAATCTTGGTTCAAATTCCAATATTCCAACAAAACAAAACAATTATGTGTCAGCGAAAAGTCTGAGATAATATCGGAACAATGGCTGTTGAAAATCGGAGCAAACGAACGTTGGTGAAATTCGACAGCGTAAAACCGGGCATTAAAAAAGCGTCCAACGTACCTCAGCCGGCTTATCAACGCATCGACGCAATAAGTTATCGGCGTTATTTGCGGAGATATTAAATTCGGTATTTGATTTGCCCAACGTTGCGGATGGGTATTTGTGGAAATGAGGTCGTCACAGAATGCCGACAGGAGCGTAAAACCGTTCAAAATATTTTGTCGAAAAAAAGTTTGAAATCTTGAAATACAGTACACTACCTAGTCTCAAAAATGGCAGATAGTGAAAATTAAAACGAACATTAACAAAACTCGCATCAACAGCAAAGCTTGAATTATAAATCAACTCACTGCAAATGGTACTTTACTTCCGTATCTTTATGAAATTATCAAGACCATCTTAGAAATTCTTTTCAACACTGCGCAGAATTCAATTCACATCGATCGAAGGCTCTGAAATTAGGTCCACTGGAAAATTTGTCCTGACTTGTGAAATATCAATCTTTTAGCCTCAATTAGATGGGCAATCACTTGGACAGGGATAAAACCGATCGTGACAAGATGAGAAACCCAATTTCCGATACCCTGCAGCGCTTTTTGCGAGAACACACAAGAGAATGAACAAGAAAATCTGCTGGTCAATTGTCAATTCGACCCCTCACAGTCAATGCAGCACAAACACTGTCTCTCATCTTCTAAACGACATCGATGCTGATTACATTTCTTGAACTCTTATGATTATCGGTCGATACAATATAAATCTGATTTGCCTGGGGCCGAATTAAAACCGATTCTCACACTTCTGAAGTTTTTATCAGCCGCAAAAAAAACCAGGATAAAATAATCGAACGAAAAAAATTTGTCAGCTAAAAGCACAGGTTATTTCGTGGATTAACTAAACCTAAATTAAATCAAAATCGACATTCCGAACATGTGGGCATACTAAGAAAATACCAAGGTGAAAAAACTGCTAAAGGAAATCACAATCAAAACATTCGTGGAATGTGGAAATAAGGGCGTTATTTTAAAAATCATATTATCAGAAAGCGATAAGCGGTAAAGCATACATTCTCCAGCAGCAGGCCCTCTCTCATCTGACCGGTCAAGCCTGACAAGGTAAAGATATTCTCCAGCAAAAACTAGTTTTTCCGAATAACAAGTGCCGAAAATGGATGACGAGAAGAAAATAGTCAGAGAGCAGTTTCATATGAATTTACAAGTCTGACCCCTCAACCGAACAACAAATTTTTCTCTCTGTCCAAAAATCACGAAGAGCCACCATGAATCAGGTGAAATAACTGGATGATCGGAATGATGCTTCAGGGGAATTTCATTCCATACAAGAAACATCTTTTGAGATTTGGTCAGATTTCCAAATTTCATAAAACGAAAAACTGCAATCATTTTCTTTTGATGGAGACTTATTCACGCAGTAATAAGCAGTAAGCACAAAGAAGCTTGCTCGCATCACAAACTTTTAAAAACGAAAAAACAATTCAAAGTAAGAAAATCATGTTTTTTCCAGCGCTATAAAAATGTGCAGCAATTATTTATTCAGAAAAAATAGAATTGCCAGATGCGATGATTTTCGCCATCGTTAAACCGCAGAACGCACAGACTGGTCATTAGTATAATAAACAGAAAGGCACCGCAAAGCGGTCTGGCGTTTTTTTGGCGAGCTCTTGTAGTGTAACCTCGTCCTTGACTGCTGCTTTCAAATGCGTTTATAAATAATGCTGAAAACCACACGCTAACATCATCAATGCCGAAAGCCAGACGAGCTCAACTTCTCAAAAAGCTCTCGTAATAAATGCGGCATTAATCTTGGGTTTATATTATTATTTCCAGGTTTCCGGGAATCGAAACAATCGTATGACCTGGATTCGTCACCGTCAATCAAAATTCAAACTACGGAAAAAATCGATTTTCCAGTACTTTTGGTCTAGGTCAACCCTCGGGATCTGGATCATATATCGATCTGTTATTACCTGCCATTATAATTACCGGTAAAAACATATTTGCTTCAAAATTCACATAAATGTCATCACAAAGTAAATAAAGCAAACTATTCCACGCGAAAGCTAATCTTAAATTAATATTGTTAATCTTCGGTGCTTACCTGATTGCTTGACGACTTTTTTGGTGACGTATTCCTCTTTATGGACGACTTGACTTGGCGATTTAGTCAAACGTTCCTTTTCCGGTGATACTTTCTCTCGCCCAACTTTCTCAGTCTTCACCTCGACATTATCAACTTCATAACCGCCGAAAAGTTGTTTTTGCTGTGACTGTTGCCGATGGACTTGAACTTGCACTGGTGAGGTGGAAATGGACGGAGTTGAAGGTAGCTGGGCCGGTGTAATATTAATGACGTTCCGCTCACCAGCTTGGTCAGTTTTGCTTGTCACTACAACTCGTTTCGCCTTCTCACTCAATTCGGCAATCGACACGTCACTTCCTGCGATTTCCAGTTGGCCAGGTGGGCGGACTACAACCGACTTTTTCTCCTCTGGTGATTTCCGGTACTCCTCCAACTTTCTGACCGGCGTTTCAACACTATGCCATCTTTTTCTCACCGTATTAAAATCATGACCTTTGAAGGTAAGCTCCTCGAAACTCGGCGGACTGGGAAATTCCTCGCTTGATTTTCCCGAAACATTTGACGGTGATTTCGTGCGATTAATAATATCGGTTTGTCTTGATTGAGCTAAGCGTTTGACACTTTGGAGATGGTGAGGAACAAAGGGAACGTCGGCAGCTGGCGCAACATTTCCAGGTGCGAGGCGCTCAGGATAGAATATTTTATACAGATTGATTTCCGTCATTGACTTTGAAGGATGCATTTGGGTCATGGTTGGCAAAGTATAGTGGTTTTCTGGAGAGAAGACGCGTGCTCCTGATGAGTCAGGCGAAATGGAGTCGGTCACAGCGGAAGTGTCAGTTTCAATGGGAGATACAAGACTAGAAGCTGGACGGTCCAAATTTCCTCGATTATATTCTTCGCGATTATATTCTTGGAAATACGTGGTTGTATTTGATGAGCCGGCAGTTTGAGGAGCATAAATCATTTGTTGCTGGAGGAGGAAAAGAGAAAAAACGTCAATATTGGAGGAGGGTCAACGAGGGTAACATCCAAATAAAACAAAAAGGCAAACTGACTAAAATCAACTGAACGAATATTTACCCATTTTTTCCAAACTGCCCGGAAACTAATTAGGGCAAACAGTCCAATAAAAAACATGAGTACATAACCCGCTACAAAAACCATCAGATGCATGTCGAATTTTTGAAAATCAAACAACATTTTCCCGAAAGTTTTCCCAGAACGAACTAACTCTAATCGTCGCACTAGATTCTTATCGCGATTTTTGAACATAACTCATAACAACAACCACGCGGGAAAAATCCGTATTACTCACAAATCTAATTACTGCACGCGTTATACACACCACCTGAGAAACCGACCAATTTAGTAACCTGTTCCAACTTATGCGTCGCAGACCAACTCACCGAATTCATGGCTAAAAAGTTCAGCCACGAGAAATCAGTAAATACTCCTCATTGTTCTAAAATGAATCAACAGGGAATAAATTTGGATCAATGTAAATACTATCCGGTGCGGGACAATAACAATGATAAACAAGGGAATTTCAGGTGAAGTCAGGAATTCCGAAGTGGAGCGTGTAATTCAATCAATATTCGCCTGGATCGAGTATGTTACCTGCTGCTTCAATAAAATAGTTCTGGTATGACGGCGCTTTACATTATCGATTCTTTTACATCCCGCAGCTACTAAGAATATCAAGTCGAAGTATGCCGTTCGATATTAAATGACTATAAAACTGAACACAGTTTTCATAACCGCCGATAAGAAAATTCCGGCTGTCTGAAACACTCACAACTCGACGAATAAAATCATAACGATTTTGGAGGAAAATCCGTCATTTTCCAAAAATCTTACGCGAAAAAAAATTCAAAATACCTTGTTTCACAATCTTGTGCAATGAATGAAAATTTAGACTCGCCGGGTAACCGAGCGCAGTAATCAAAACCACACTCACCTGATAATCAAATTGCCCAACTTCCGGTCCATCAACCGACACTTCTCCAGGTTCCAGCTGTTGCGGCCAGTCAACCAACACCTCAGCGTTGTCAACATCAGCTGAATATTCCTCTCCATCGACAGAAATCTCTTCGCTATCGGCAACTGATGAAGTTTCCGTCGAAGAGGCAATCCTCCTGGGAATCGTCTTGATCGTGAATCGAGGAGATCTATTCACGACATCATATACAATCACATGTTTAGTTGGCTCGGAAGACGAAATCGAGTTCCGGAAAGTGAAGGTCCTCAAGTCAGGTTGACGAGCGTTTGATAGGGGAGCATCACGAAATGCATTTGAATCCATTTGATCCAATAAAAACGCACCGATCGGTGACTTCCGGTTCAAGGAGTTTCGTGCTAGATCGGTGTACAAACGGGTATGGTGAGCGGTTGTCGAGAGGATCCGACCGGTATTAGTTTCCTCATATTCTCGCTCCGTTACAAATCGTTCATCCTGCAATAAATGAAAACCATGAAGTTCGAAAACGTGATTCAAAAATACTTGATCTTCACAATCTGGCCAGAGAAAAATTATCACAAACAAATTTGTCTTGTTTAGGTTGGTCAGATATGATTACCATAAATATGGTATCGACTGTTTATATAGCTAATCGCTTTTCAATCTCCCAACTTATCGGCTCACTTTCACAGTCAATTATAACGATGAAAGTCCAAACTAAAATCGATGTGAAACCTCACAAAAAAGCATCAAGAGGAACACACTGAAGTTAAACTGCACAAGAATAGCCGAAAATTAAGATATAACGTAAGATGTAAAAACATATCAGAAAATAGCTTGAACTACTCAAACGTCGAAAAAACAGTTAAGTATAACCAAAAACCAAATTTTCGGCAAATGAAAATAACAGGGCACTGCATCCAGGGAAGAAACGATCTTTCAGTTCCACAAAAAGCTTTGCTCTGCCCCTATTCAAACAAAATAATCACCGATTCACTGGATAGGGAACTATCCTCCCACGCCATTTGCACAAAAGCAAAGCCAAACGGAATTGAAATAAAGAATTCAGGCAAATATCAAAGATTCAACAATGTTGACAGAACGAAATTCGAACAATTAGAAAATTGCAACAACATAAGTTATGGTAGTCAAGATTAACGGACTCATAAAAATCAGAAAAAACTCAAAAGGAAAGCTAAACGGAAGAGCGGCGACAGCCGAAAAAAATCCACACTAACCCCGGAGCAAAATATTTTCTGGTCTTATATAATTACCAATCACCTGACTAATACAACATCTCGGGTGAGTCGAAAGAAGTAGGAATTACCGGCTCACTTTCGGTCGTTCATAAAAGACAAAAAACTCAAGCAGCTATGATTCCGCTTGAGTCGCGACGCATGAATCAACTCATAAACGCATCGAAAAGAAAATCTCAAGACGGCGAAAAACGATCCCAACAATAGCAATGAACAGAAGGTCCGCATGAATAAAAACACAATGGAGAATACGAGTAAAGTGGATTACATAATGAAAGCACAGCGAGCGGGCTACTTGCCTACCTGTAAATAGTTGTCGTCTTCTTCAATACACTCGTCAACATGTAATCCGCAATGTTGGCAATCAAATCCGCCGGTACTTAGTGAAGGCTTCATGCAGGTGGATTCTGTTCTCGTCATGATCCGCTGCGTTGCCGTGTGGTCTTGTTACCCCCTCGAAACCAGATTCCAGCTAAACGGCGACCGAAAGAACACCGGTTCCACACGGGTCTCGCATTCACACCTCACTGGTTCCACCTGAAAAGAAAGCAGAGAGCGGAAATGATTTACATAAACCACATCGATAATTACATGAGCTTTAACAATCTCGTTTTACGACAGAGCCGAGTTTAACATAAAGAGTACGACCTTTTCTGAGTGACGCTTGAACAACATTGCATTAAAACTGTTTTCTTATCTTCACATTTATGAAAAAACCGAAAGAAGACATTCGCAGATATCTTACAAAATTTCATACTTCCGCCGTTAGGATATAATAAAAAGAAATGAAAAACCTTGCAGATTTCGAAAACAGATTTCGACGGCTTTCAACAAGGATCACAAACTGACATGGAGCCAATACTGCATGTGAGCTAAAAGTGACGTGGAACAAAATTAGAAAGCAATAAATCTCATAAACCTATAAAAGGTGGCCGATTAGAAAAATAATGGTTTTTCATTAGTCAGCACTCCGGATATGCTTGCGAATATATTTGCACCGAGCAAATAAATCTCATAAGTCGATGGATAAATGAGATCAACCTGAACAAAATGAATGACCTAGAGCTCCAAAACTGAGTACGTACATGGGGATATTTGCCACTTATCAGAACCAAAACATCTTACCTAATAAGTCTTCAGCTCCCGAGAATTCACACAATCCCCAAAAGGTCATACGATCTCAGTGCAGTTGGTCAATTGAATAATGTACAATCCGGTTAATAATACTGGGCGAGTTTCAACAGTCCATTAATCCGGTCCATCTGATCAATCTGAAAAATCAGAATCTGATCACTCAGTCACGAAATCTGTACAATGCGGATCAACAGGTTTAACGACGTTAGTTATCGTTCAGATGAAAACAGAATACGGACTAATTTCCGACCAACGCAAAAAAGGATCCAACCACAAACCGCGGAAACTTAATTCCGCCAAAATCACTGAATAGATTTGCCTCGAGGTCGAGATCCTTAGTCGAGCAATCCAGGCGAATCGGCTTGTCATTTGTTACGACTTTCTCTAAAATCATTTTTCACAAGGCCTCAAGATAAAGACTTGAAAAAGATTCACTTTCTCTTTGAAGATGCCTTCACGGCTGAAGTTGCTTCCCATAAACACAGACGCGTTCTCAACAAGTTTCAGTTCCATTATCCTTGACCGGGTGTGAAGATGACATGGCGGAAAGCACGTTCGTCTCATCAGCGGAAATGACAAGATTAAACCTCAACTTGCAGAAAACTTTGGCATCAAAAATTCCCAACTCGTCCGGCGGATTCAAGGCGGAAATAGAAATTAAAGCTCCTATTTCGATTCCTCAAACCGAAAATCGCAACTCTTCGATGACGAAGATTATGCAGGGCGATGGATGGATGGGTTGACAACTAAGTAGTAGGTGAACCGCTGACCAGGAATACCAAACAGGTAGACAAGAGCTGCATGTTGTTTGACAAAGCATTCCGGGGCGCAGATGGTGCTCAGACGCACGGCTTGCAGCAGGTGAAGCGCCAACAAACAAGCACCATATTTGTTCCATCCTGAAACGCGCAGTAGAAGAACGCAGAATGGCAAGAATAAAACAGGCGTCAGGACTCAAAATGTTTTGGGATAATCGACATGCATCCTGATCTTTCTCGAACAATTGGATCTTGATGGGAAACGGATCAGTCAGAATGGTGTTCTTGACGGATCGCACGAATTTCATCGGAGTAAAACCAGAGCATTTGGAATTCAGGAGAACTACATCGATCGAAATTCTAATAATTCCAGAACCGAAATTCCCAGAACGTAAACAAACGAGAATTATCGAGGTGTACGCTAATGCCCCAGGGTGTACGCAGTTCTCCGTTAAAGACCCCAGCCGAACAAAGGAAGCTGGTTCAATTTTCGAGTAACATTTAATTTGTCGAGAATTCCGATTACACAAAATCTGACTTATTTATTTACAACACATTAGAAAAGGTGGCTTTAAAAAAATAATCATAAATAATAACCACGATTTTTCGCATGCCGACACTCATGGAATTTGATCCCTTACCGCTTCTAGTGAATCTGGGCGCGAATTCGTGTTAATCCTGAGGGTATCACAGAGGCAACAATCGGGATGACCAGGACGCGATGTAAATCAATGTATCAAAAATATGACAACACTCTTTCCCTCAACTTTCTTTCAAGACCTAACGGTTAGGAAAACAAGGCACGTGAAGATGTGTGTTTACTGACGTGAAATCAGTTCCGCCAACCACCGCACTTTCCTGAATAGAATAACTTGGACGTTTGCAGTTTAATTCTTGAACCGTAGCGTTATGAGATTTTCTGTCGCGGTTTATGTAATGTACGTCATCCGGTAAAGACACCGTAGAATATGGACCATTAAACTGATCTCGTTGTAGTAGGTAGACGTGTTTTTTGGGTTGGTGGTGACCGCTGTCAAAATGAATGAACCGTGAGAAATTACCGATGTTTTGGGTTGCCACAGATGGCAATTCACCCAGCGTGGCCCTATGTCAAGGATACCTACCGGTACGATCCCATAGAATCAGATATCGAGCATAAAATAACAACCACATTTGCAAACTCGTGTCACCTGGTAGTCCCAGTTGTGGCAACTTCACTGTGGGAAGATTATTCGCTCCCTTACATTTTATCATATAACACGATTCGACAAATCGTGGATTGGGGTTCTTCCTACACGTTTTTATCGTTCTCTAATTGACGCCGCAAGAAGAAATGGAATGGTTTATACTGTATGCACCAAGTAAGAATTACATTACAATACGGTAGCACTGTGGAGAGTTCATTGTTTGTGAGGCAAGGCAGCCCTCCTCGAAAAGGCAGTGTAAGAAAGGTCAAAAGGTACGCGGAACAAAAGTAACTGGCCACACTTCATTACTCATCCTCCTCGATTGCAGGATAAGGCTCTTCAAAAAACAAGTTGGAATTCAACAGCTAATCCGCGAGACAGAGTCCATATGCAGGAAAACAAGGGTGAGAATGGTAGGTCGCTGCAGCTGCTCAATGTAAGAGTAACTGAACATCTGTTAGGATGTCACAGTCGGCATCATACCTGAACGGCGGACCAGTCTGCTTCTTCAACATTTCCATGGTTTTTGACCAAATCCTCCGCAAACCTTTCTTCCTGATAACGAAATCGAAAATGAAAGAATTTCTCAGTCAGACAGTTTTTCGTGCATTACTATGAATACCTTCTTGGGCCTTTTCTCCAGGTATCGTTCAAATGAATGTCCAAAACCCAACGGAAATAACATTGTTGAAAATAGAATCAGAATGCGCCCGGGGACCAGTAGGGTATCCTATGGTAGCAAGGGATCAGAAAATGGGTACCATTTTCAAAATGTGCGAAAAAAGTGCGTGGATGCGAAATGGAAATTTTCGTCAAAGATGTGCGGTCCCAAACAACTTCGCATGTGTATAAGTTACAACATTTTCCAGACGGAAATGGTCTCGAACAGGTTTCCGGGAAACCTGTCAGATCCGTGAAACCGTGAACTTGAACGGACCACTTTCGAAAGGGTGCTACATAGTGGAAAACTGTTCCAGATTTTCATGACCTTTCATTTGTATGTCGACGTCTACCCTCGCATTCGGCACGTCGCTCATCTGCCGGCTCCATCTATTTAATTTGGGCTTCAGACGATGTGGAGTTTTGCGGAAAGAGTTCTCCACATTACAAGCGCTTCAAAGGTGAGGAAAGGTCAATTAAGTACGCGTCAATGAAAAGGTGGCCAGTCGTAGCTGCTACTTTATAAACTGGACATGACAAAAAATAGAAAACAAAGAACAGTAACGAGAATTTCGAAATATGAAACTTCAATCCACAATATTTTGCGTCTTAACTCTTAAGTCAACCCAAACGATTTACACAGCACTTGGCCGGCACTGATCAGAACTGACACCATCTGGACAAACACAAGCATTTCTTCCTCCTGGAAGAGGCAAGCAGATATGAGTGCATCCACCATTTCCGGCTGCACAGGCGTTTTGAACTGCAAACAAAATCAGGCATTATGTTGAATGCACATCTCGATGTATTGAACTACTCACGTCTAGGGCATTGTTCGGGAACAGCAACGATACCGTAGACTTTACCGCTGCTGCCAAGCGGAAGTTCATAAGAACGTGAAGCGCCACCATGCTTACTGACACTCATAACGGTATTCCTGCAAAAATAAACACAGTTGTGTTTCGTGCTGACTTTTTCCATCACAACAGAATGCTCGTGCATCCTATGTTATCTTTAGGTTCTGCGGATGTTCCCTCTGATAGACACGGTCAACTTTTACAAATACGTAAGTGTCAAACACTGTGTGCGGCATTACTTACGCTGTCCAGTCCGTCCAGAAAATTGTGTTTGAGTGAAGAGTGATTCCAAAAGGATATGTCGTGCCAACAAATATCAAACGTCTGTTTTGTCCGTTGATGGAAGCACATTCAATTTTTTGAGCACCTGTAAGGCAATCAAATATGTCATATGAACCTCGAATCGTCAGACTGGAATTACACGACTTCTGTACAACAAATAACTTGGGTTCCGACAACATCTTACCTGCATCTGCCCAACAGATTTCGTCGGTCAGGAAATCAATAGTCAGAGCATTTGGAAGACCAAGGTCGCGGCTGACCAAAGCTTGTCGCTCGGTTCCGTCGGTATTCGCAGTTTCAATTTTCGGCTCCAAACGGTTCCAGTCAGTCCAATATATAGATCTGAAAAAGAACAAAATCAGTGTGATGTCCTTAGAGCAGGATAAACCAAATGAAAATATGACAATGTGTACGAGTGAGAACCTGTTGCATAGAAGTTTTTGACAATTGAGCAGATTGCTATTTTCTAGTTTAAACAACCGAAAGCCTTCATTTTTTTGGCCAGAAAATCAATGCCCTTACCCGCGAGCAGGGTGAACAGCGATCGCACGTGGATTGGAAAGATTTTTGCCGATGATGACCTTTGAGCCGCTTTTCAAATCCGACAATTTAGCCACCGCGATGTGATCGCTGGCGGAATCGGTCCAGAAAATGTTGCCACTAACATGGTCAATGGCTAAACCTTCCGCCGATTGCACTAGAAGAAGAATGAACATTAATCCATGACAAAGCACCGATATGATATAGACTTACCATTTCGGACTACAACTTCAACTTCCGACCCGTCATATCGAGCGCGATTGATTGTGTTCCCGGCAATATCGGACCAATACAGAAGACTATTCGCGCAATCCACAGCAATTCCAACAGCTGTCTGACCGGGAACTATGGCCAACTGACCACCTCGATCTTGAGCATTTGGATCCAGGGGCAACTGAACTACCGACATTCCCTGGTTGAAGGCCAGGAAGCCACCACGAGACACTTGTTTCGCTGAAATGGCAGAATAGGTCATACACTAAATGAACTGAATATAAGTGATGATGGAAAGCGTAAAGTGGACCTAACGTTTGAACCTCGGTTTTCTGGGCAATTGCTCACCTCGGCATGTGAATCCATCTCCTTCAAAACCTTGCAAGCACTGGCATGCAAACTGTCCTCTTGATCGCTGATCGGGGATACATGCGGCATTGCGGTCGCACTGCGCTGGATTGTGGTAACATGATTCTGGTGCGACAACAGGGGGCGCTACTGGTTCGGAACCTGAAACCAGTCGTACAATATAGAATACCGTTGTCCAACCGACCACATCAAAAAACGAAAACCAAATCTATTCGGAAACAACCAATAAGTGCGAATACACGATTACGGCAAATACCTTCCAGTGCGCAGGTGCGTCCGTCTCCAACATAGCCGGGAAAGCAAACACATTCGCCTTTTCCTTGCTGGCCGGGTTTACATTGCGCATTTGCTCCACAGATTTCCGGTCGAACATTGCAGTCTTCTTGACCGACTGGAAGCAAACCGATGTACCACAATGTACCAACTAAGAATTCACGACTCAAATAGTCAACATACGAGAGGATTCTTCGTGAGTGCGGCAGATACGACCATCACCAGTGTAACCGGATAAACAACGGCAAATAAACGATCCTTCTGTATTGATGCATTCAGCTTGGGGACTGCACTCATTCCGAACAGTGCATTCATTGATATCTAATAGACAACTCACATTTACAACCACTTGTTTTCGGCCCAACGGAAGGAATTTTTACCGATGCAATCGAGTGGCTTAGCGCTGACATCGGCTCCATTTTGCGCTGCGAATCCAGCGCGGCAAATGCACTGAGTCTGCTCTCCTTCTCCGGGGACACACGAGGCAGAAGGTCCACAATCAACTGAACCACACTGATCAGCAGCACCGGATCCGGGAGGAGTGATCTTGGCGATCACACTGTAGCGCGACGCGCGCTCCTTGGCTTGGTACAGCGAGACTATTCCGCTCACATGGAGTCGGCTTGTTTTCGAGGCGTCGGCGTTGTCGCCGAATGGGCATTCTTGGAAAGAGATGGATTCCTCGACGGTGTATGCGTGTGACTGCTCGTCGACTTTCATGGTTCCTTTTGAGAACGATTGGATGAGACCTGTAAAAAAATAGTTCGCGTGTTACCATCCGTTTTTTACAAGAAATAATTCCAGTTGGTCGTGATCTATGGCGGTGGTTATACGGGACACTTACCAGGGAGACTTCTTCGGTAGTCAATGTGATGATCAGGATATTCAAAAACCTGTCCCGGGTTTATTTTTGGTGTGTTGCCAGAGATGTACATAGTGCTTTGAAGCATGCTGTGTTCACCCAATCCGGAGAAAGTCTGTGAGATATGTACAGAGTTGCCGCTTTCGGTGAACCGAAGTGTTGCCGTATAGTTTGCAACGCCACCTGTTGATACCAACATGAAATTAGACTGCTGGTTCAAAGGCCGTAGAATAATAGAAAACAAACCTGTAAGCGCGAAACCGTTTTGGAGGTCGCCTTCTGTAAGCGCGAACATCCATCCAATGATAGTTGCAACTGGAAGCACAGTTTGGAGTGAGTCCCCGATCTCAGCCGGCACTGGACTATACGCGACATATGTTCTGCCTTCTTCGGTGACCACGTAGTTGTGCATCAGCGCCGGCGGAAGTTCTGCCCCGTTCAACGTTCCCGATACTTGACCATTCATCTGTATCGGCTTGACTAAAAGCAAAAGAGCGGATGAGACTTGGGTCGGGCTAAGACATACACACAGTTCAATGCTAACAAATGCTATGATCAACTTTGGTCATGTTGGTGTTTCTCATTGTCCGTAACCATCAAAAGCATTGAACATTCATACCTTTATCAAAGCATAGTTTCCCATTTCCGATCAAATCAGCACCGCACTTGCAGCAGCTTCCACCCGTCAACGCCTGGCAGGTGGCGCTGCTATGGCATTCGGACTGGTCAGCACAGACCGGATTCCCTTTCTGGCTCAAATCTGGACCTGATGTAGGAGCGGGAGTCGGGGGTTCATATCGATCGTCATCCCGATCACCTTCTTGGTCCGGTTCAGCACCAGCGACAGCTCCACCTGAGAATCACATTATAACACTACTGTACAAACACCGATAGCACTTTGCTTTCTTTATTTCTTACCTTCGCTTCCAGCTGGACGCAAGACTGCAGGATCTAACGGATGGCGAGTATCAATCGGTTCGCGGGTATATTGGCCAGGTTCCTCCCACCGATTTGTTTCCTCGTCTGTGGCAGCCCTTGGAACTTCCTCAACAACGCCAATTCGGTACGCATGCACACCCTCTGGAGCGAGACCTTCTGGTTTTCCGATTCTGCATCACATTCAGAATAATTAGATTAATTTTTCTGACTTGAACCGGAAGTGAATTTTTCAGGTGGTTACTGAAGCCACAACAGCAACAACATTAACAACAACCAAACTGGAGTTCCAGCTCACCCAGCTAGTCCGCGCATATAGTCCGTACCGGACCCTTCCAGCAAAGTAACCTTTCCGTCATCCGACATGAAACCGCCTTGAGCGAAAACGTCTGGACCGAGAGTTTTGGACCATGTGAGAGAGTTTTCCGGGTAGAGGAAAAACGCGAAGCTGTCCTCTCCATTATTCGCGACGACCAGTTGAAACGTGTTTATCTACAAAATAAAAGAAAAAGAATCAATTGTCACATCCGGCGAGAAACGTTTTCTTCACGGACCCAGTTTGTTGGTAAACCTCGACCGACGACTTCCGACCACGTTGCAATCAAGAGTGATTGCGCTTGAAATGATTGCTGATCCGGGAAGTACTGATGGATCCAACCATTGGCTTTGTCAAGCAGCTCCTGTTTTTTCGTTTCTCTAAAAGCAATCGATGCTGCTTTGCAATACTTATTCGAAAGTAATTCAGAAGTTGGAGAAACATGGGTTTTTCAATCTCACCGTGCGCTGATGAGGCCACCTTCCTCGTTATCGATGTCGGCGTAATATGGGGCAATAGCGGCATACGACAGTGGGAATGCTTGAGCTTGAAACCGGCCTCCACTGCGCTCATCAAAGGTCACAATGCCTGTTTTACTAACCTGCAAAATTTAACAATAATCATGGGGATCTGAATGGTATTTAATGTTCCATTTTTACTACAGTACAGATTTCACACATTGTCCTAAATACAGTATCTGAACAACGAGGTATCAAGTGTTTTCACTGATTTAAGAAATCATTCTGTGACATATCGATGCTTGATCCATTTGAAAAAAATTGTGAATAACGTAACGGAAATACCAGTGATATCTTAGGCCTGAAATCGATGGCAAAAACTCATTCTTCTACTAAATGCAGCTTCAGATTCTAGGAAATTCGACTTCTATGGGGTTTAACAAAACAGTTTCTAGACTGATCAGAAGATTCCCGATTTTCTCACCAGATAACGAGATAAAAAAACCGAATCACCGACTTCAAGGCCATTAAACCCAGTAGCCGGACAACCAAAACAGCCATTCAACAATCCATTGGATTATTAACTAACTTACATGAGCTGTGTTGTATTTCTTTCCATAAAGGACAATAGGAACAGATAGGGTCACGGTAGAAGGGGCATCATTTGTGACAAATTCATCATGTTCATCTCCGCTGACCGTTCCAAACATAAAAAGATCCGTAGTCGGCAAGGAATAAACCGGCAGACAAACAAAAAACACTCCAATAATACAAAACAGGGATAACGATATTATTCGGCGCGCGGCCATGATAAAAGCCGGCTGGTCAGTTTCCTTGGTGCGATTTCCGTCAGCCAGCTAAACAACAAGTTCAAGTCGACTGCAAGTCAAAGTTGAAAAGATGGTCGAGTTGGAATAAAACGCTGAAATGAGATCAGATGGATATTTGGTGGAAAATCAAAGATCACATCTGATAAGCAGCCGCAATCCAGATCGAGGGAGAACGACGCCTGAGAACCAATTAATCAGGTTAAGATAGGCGCTCTCCGAGTAAATAAATTAACCACTCACATCCAGACGCGACCGTCCTCCATCTCCTCTAGCTTGACCATCATAAACGAATGTCATAAAATCCTAACGTACTCTTGACGTTCTTTATCAGATCAAAACGCTCTCGTGTTTCAACGTAAACAAAATGGACACTTTCTCCTTCTTTCTTATGATCACAAAGTGCGCGACAAAATAACGGATCACATTTCGTAAAACAAGCTTTGTCAAATTTCGTTCATTAAAACGAATCTGGTTAGTTTTGACAAAAAAGCCGGGAGTCAATCCATTTAGTATCGCGGCAGATGATAAAATATGAAAGTCTTCCGATAAAATTATTCACCCATTCCTTCAAACCAGTTTTTCACCAGACAACAGCCTAATCTAGAGCGGCACTTTTTAAATATTTTCCGGGCTTCATTTCCGCGCTTGCCCGACTTTCTCAGTTTTTCGCTGTTTTAATGGACGTTCAATTCCTTTCGCCGAGTCCTCAACCCACTTTTCAAATTTGATACCATCCGGAAGCATTATTTTTGGTCTGCTGGGGCTTGGCTCTCTGTCAAAGAAAAGATGGTTAGTACATCATTATCGCATCATTATGCATAATACAGTAGAACGAAAAAGATCAGGGCAATTTTTCATAAAGAGCGGAAACACTGAAGTCTATTTTAAAGTCTGGTAGCGAAATGACAAGTTCCCATAACCATTGGTACAAATTTTGCGAATTACATTGTCCGTTTGGCCAACATTACCTACTAGACCACAAAATTTAATCAACAGTTCTAAATACCACTGCAAATACAAAAATACCTTTCTCGTATTATTTTAAGATAAATGCTGACACAAAGAAATATTCACCCGTGAAGCTCGAAAAATTCTAAAACAAGATCGCTGGCTTTCCCCATGGCTTCAATCGTTTCCCAAGTATTGGATTCATGCGGCCATCCCTTCCATTTGACCAGAAAGAACAACTTGTTGGTTTTTCTTTCCTGAGCTACTCCCAAAAGCCTCTCGATCGCCCAGAATACACCTTCCTCGCTTTTCTCAGCCGGACCAGGATTTTCAACGTCATCCAAAGGTCCCATCACGCGCGATCCATTCCCAGTGCGTTTATCCCATTCGTTACTATCCATGCACTGTTCAATTTCATATTGCTGACGCTGGTCTTTCTCGCTGAAAGCATGCTTCCGGTCCAGCTCAATTCGGAGCTCTCTCTCGTTTTCGATGGTCCTAATTACCAAAACTTGATAATCCTGTGTATTTCTTAAACGAGATATGCAGTCTAAGCCGTACCACACTTCTTTCTTCGGGATCCCGCATCCATGCTGCTCTAAATAATTAAAATAAGCCAGCCGAATCGGTCGAGGAACCTGACAAAGACGCAAGTACTCTGGACGCGCCATTTTGGTATCCCTCAGACAATACAGAAAAAGTTTTCCCTGAAAAATAGAAATTGCTGAATTGCACGGTAAATCGAGTTTATATCAGCAAGATATACGTTGTGAAAGCGATGGTTGACAGCTGATTTAACGGGGCTTTTGACAGGAGGCTTCTTTTCATTGTTCTCATCTTCCTCCAGCGCCAGCTTCGCCTGCAGTAGTTTCTCCAAGTTACACATACAATCTTCATCACAACCATAAGTATCCTGCAAAAACCAACATTCCACTAAAATTACAGCCACCATGAATTATACTGTAAAGAAAAGAACTACTTTCAACAGTTCTTGTTTGACTTCTCTGAGTCTTCGTTCATATCCTGCATCGCATTCGACACCGGAATCCGAATCCTCATCTGGATGAACGTTCTCATTGTGGACCTTCTGGTAATAGCAAGCCATTGCCAGATGATGGCGCAGAGCAGCGGCAGCTGCGGATTCCTGTGGTGGAGTAGGACTAGCCATTCTGACCAGTTCAGAGCTTGTGGATCTCACCTCCGAACAGACAGCCAGACAATATCTTCAATGAATACAAATACACTTCGACTGATGAACTGCGGGATTCTGGCGGGAAAACAACGCAACTGTCCGTCGAGATCGATGAAAAACAAGATGAAAACAAAAGATACGTACTCGTTCAAGCGCGGGGGGGGGGGGGTCAAAAGCCGAGATAGAAGCTCCATCCACTCCGTTCTTCCCTTTTTTCGGCCCGCAGAAATGGACAGTCAGATTATAGTGAATGGATTTATTCTTACGATTCGTTTCCACACGATCTCCATCTTGCTTTGAAGATACAATCCCATACTTATAACTAATTTAGAATCATATAACTAATTTAGAATCATGCTAAACTGACGCCGATAACAAGAATGCAAAGGTATGTGAAATAAACCAAGTAAAAACATCTCGATTATGAGACCTGGTCAAGGAAAGAGAGATACCAACTTGAACTGTTAGCTGTGAAAAACTAAATGACTTTGCAAATGAGCTGATCGAAAAGAAAATCTGGATTAAAATTAGACGAATCGGGTAGCAGCAGATTATCCCAGTTGTCCAGGGAATTCAGCAGTCCGTCATCCCAGTCCGAAGGTGCCGAACTGACTCCGCTATCCTCACTCCGCACTGGTGAAGTGGGAACTGTGGCTATGAGTGCGGGGTCAAGGAGATCTGGCGGCAACTGAAGGAATTCTTGAAGGGATTCCATGTCCGATATCCCGGAGGTTCCTTCTTGGGTATTCTCGCAACGAATCTGTGCGTGGACAAAAAGCATTTCAAAAACGGCATGTTACATCTTGAAACTGAAAACTAACCGGGTTATCAACTGGCGAATTTGGCTCAGCTCCTCCGTCGACCAATTCTTGGCAAAGCTCTTGGAAGATTGCAAAAAGGTCGTCGAATTCGGAACCGTTTGCTCCTGTTTCGATTGGAGAAACTGGAGCAGAAGAACAAATGTCTGAAGAAGATACATCCGAGTGACCTGTCCCTGCGGCAGAGGTCCACTAATGAGTGCGGCTGACTCAAAGGTCATCGGAATATCAACTTCTGAAATTACGTTCTCCTCTTTCTTAATTTCCTCCTGCAAAATCAAATTTTATTAATTGCTGTAGTCAATTGGCAGGCTCTTTGAAACGTACAGTTTGGTTCTTGATTTGTTCATTCTCCATCTTCAAACGCTCTTTTTCGCGCTGGATATTTTCATTCTCGATTTTCAACGTTGCATTCTACGAGGGAAATGGGTTATGGAATCCAAGGATCAATACGAAAAACTGACAACCCACTTCTGCTTTTAGCTTCTTGAGTTCCAGTTCAAGCTGTTCAACATGCAGGCGTTTCCGGTCACGGCTCTGCTGTGCAGCCACGCGGTTCATCAGTTTCCTGCAAACGAAATATTGATATCAAATCAATCAAATTCCATAACCAATGATCCAATCAATGAAGAGTATACAGAAGGATTTTTGTTTGTTTCATCAGCTTTCTTCTCACCTTCTCTTGTCTCTGTCCACATCAGGTAATTCCTGAAACGTACACTTTCGTTTGCCAATAACGGAGCTGGATGATGACGAGTCTGAAGGAGCAGGACTCGATTCATGGCGCAGATCGATTTTGATGGCCAGATCACTCAACGATGGAACCAGCTTCCTGGCAGGCATTTCTCAAAGAATAAAAAACTCAGCAATGAGAAGATTTTCAGTCCACACTTGGAACGAAATGGATCATGTCGTGTTCGCACCGCGCCTTAAAACGGAACTCTGGCCATTTTCTCAGCTCCGAGTCCGACCCTCCGAGAAACGGAAACTAAACCAGCTACGCTGAAATCCATGTGGCATACGTGCAATGGCTGGATTCTTACGATATCTCTGCCCACCACTTCGCTGTTTGGATACGGATACGTACTCGTACACGCTAAACATATGCCATGCCCTGGTGACTCACTGGATTACGAGTCTGACGTTAGCCCTAGGTGCATGTCCGTAAACCCCATTTCCTTGTAAAACCATAACAAAAGTTGCAAATTAATTTGGGTACCCTAATGTCTGACATAATGGTAGAAATTGAGCTGGAAAAGGACTTGCAATCTCTGTACGACCAGATCTTGGAGAAGAAATTAACCTCAAAAGATCTTGAGCAACTCCCCTCTCTGAAAGCCCTGCTGGAACTGGGAACCGCGAAAGCAAAGAGGAATACGCTCTTCAAACCTCGGGATTTTATTTTTATTGGATTTTTCGCTCTGGCTATTGTTTCCTGCATCGCTGTTCCGAACCACCCATTTCAGAATGTGTTACAAAATACCTGGAACAAATTGAACTTCGGAAGATGGTTGCCCTTACCGGGAGACTGCCTCGTGAAAGCGCCCAACAAGGCTGCTGACTGGTTTCGCCCTCCAGTAAACTGTGACCGTAAGCATGTTGATTTTCAGGTTGAATATTTTCTAGAACGTGCAGACGATGTATTTCTTCAGCGAATTAAATTTCCAGACGATAACAGAGTTGCTTTCGTTGACTTCCGTGGGAATATTTCACGAAAAAGATGTCAAAGAAATTTGTTTTTAGTCTGTCGGAATATCACAAAAGTGGATGCGGTCAGCTCCATTTCCGTCGAGGAATTCACTGCCAAATATGCATACAATTCAGTGCCGCTTGTGATTCGATCAGCAACCAAAAACTGGACTGCCACAAATATTCTGACATTCGATTTTTTTCGGGAAATTTACGTCGATTCGTATCCGGGCTCGCTGGATGTCCTAGAGGAGCACTGCCAATTTTTTCCGTATAAAACGGAATTCAAGAGTCTGCGGGAAGTGTTGAACATGTCACAGGAACGGGCAAAGAAGACATGGTACGTCGGGTGGTCAAATTGCGATATCTCCGTGGCTACTCTTCTTCGGACTCTGTATTCAAGACCAACATTCCTACCAGCTGGATCCCAAAGTGGACGATTTGACTGGGTATTCATGGGGACGCCTGGATACGGGGCAAATATGCATGTAAGTTCGCATTCAAATAATTTTGTGCTCATATTTCTGATTGCTGAAACTAGTCATACGAAAGTCCGTAAAAAATTTGGGAAGATTGCATTTCGAACTTGTGTAATAGAGCATCGTGTTCTTTTATATCGCCGAAAGAGGTTCGCCGAAACAACGTATCTTCACTTACTAATTTTAATTTGGAATTAAAATATCTGAATTGTTGGTTCCGTTTATGTATTACAGAACGGCTTTTTTAGGTGGACAATGTTGGTAAACCGTCATGGCAGGCACAAATCCGCGGAAGCAAATTGTGGAGTCTGGAGCCGCCACGGGAATGTTATTTTCAATGTCAGAATCTCGAAGTGATGGTCAATCCCGGCGATTTAAGTAAGAATTTTTATCTCCGTCAATTAATTGAAAGCGTATGCAATTATTGGCACAAGTCTGTCAATGATACCGTTGTTTTCCAGTTATCCTAGACACGGATGTCTGGTATCACTCGACCCTGATCACAGGAGACGAAGTAAGCGTGACAATCGGCTCGGAATATGATTGAAAGCTGTATCATGGTGATTGGTTCCTTGCAAGCAAGTTCCTTTTATTTTCTGAAATATACTCTCTCCGGTGAAAGCTCACTTCTTTTGAACTGACAAATACTGACTTGAAGACAGTACTATAAAATTAGTAAATTAAATTTTGCGATCACACACCGAGTCTGTCGTTGACGCATGAATAACTGATAATTATGACTAGCGCAGCGAGAAGGAAGGCGACGCTGGTTCCTAAAATCAGAGATTGCGAACAAACTCTAATATGTCCAAATAAATTGTTTAACCTGCTGTCGCCGTAATCAGGTTGCAGGCTTCTTTGTACCAGATCGTCATCACTTTCAAACAACCGCGGTTGTAGAATCCCTCGATGGGAAACTGAATTCGCGCTAAGCTCTCAAGAGCAACCTGTTAAGAAATCTGCGTTCAAACCAGACTGTCCAAACTGAGTACGGTACGAGTACCTCGAAAGAAATATTGGAAGTTTGTATCCTAGAACATTCGGTTTCTGCTGATATCCGACAGCAAGATTTTGGAATTTTCTGTCAAATTCGAAATATATACTTTGCATCAGGACCGGAACAAAAGTTTAACATACATGAAACTGGACTTCCCTCCAGTCAGTTGGAGCTGAATTCCCGCAGCATTCATATTTCCGATGAATATGATCCACATATTTGTCGCTTGTTAAGAAATTAATTACTTGGTTTGAAAAACAATTATGACGTTTGTTGTTACAAATACCCTTCATAATCTTTGTAGTTCATTATGTGATGTCCGTAATGCCGCATCAAAACTTGAAAATCGCTCCGCATTTTATCGATTGTGGTCTCGAGTCGCACTTTAGAATACGCGATTATTCCACCGGATAATATGAGACACATCACAGTCAACGCCGTTGATAATTTTGTGAATTTCGGAGATGGCTTGAAAAGTCCGAATATTCCAGAAACTCCGGCTAAAACGAGCACAATTTCTGCCACCAGGAAACAAGTCAAGCTCGGTGCGGCATAATTTGCTCCATATTTTATGAATAGACCGTTGATTAAAAATCCACTTGCAATCAGACCGGCGATTATGAATAAAAAATAAAAAACATAAACGGTAATCCGCAGAATATTCAACGTGGATGCCATGTTTTCCACATCGGCGTTTCAGATTCACAACGGCGCCCGAGCTTGTGAGTTTTCATTAGAAGTGAAGGCTGGATTAAAGAAGGTGAAGATTTTTTGCGCGAGGTAATATAAGAGTCAAAATGTGATAAGACTGGAAGGGAAATGGAAAGTGGAGTAGAGGTATGATAAGGCTCATAAAAACGAAGGAGTGACATGCCCAGCGACCTTGCGCCTTACAGTCAATTATTTGAAGTACTTCACAATATTTTTTATAATATATCTCAGATATCATTTCTCAATGCGAATATTCATAAACAATGACGACAATCCCGCTGGGCCGGCTGAACGGGGCACGCAGCATGGATTACGGCATTGTCAACACTTTGACCTGTCACGGATGATCTTCAATTCAAAATCAGCCGCCGGTTCTCCTTTCACCGGTGATTTTTCACACTTACAAGTGTCAAAATCACCGCCAAGAAATTGCTGTAATATCAGAATCCAGAATGGGTACGAAGCTTTCGAAAATTTCCGGCTTCCGAACGACATTCGATCTTCTTCATTTCTTTAACAAATTCAAGGAATTAGGATTGTCTCTGATAAAGTTTAGTCGGGGAACGCACGAACCGCAAACTGGTGTTTAGACAAGAAATGCTCTGATGTGACATTCTTTTCAACATTTTCAGATCCGCGACAGTTTGAAGTTCATTTCATAATCATCCCTGAAGAATTATCAAGGTAAGAAAAAAAACTGCAGATTCCACGTCCGAGATTCTCGGAACGCAATAGGCACAAATGATGGCATGAAGATAAATATTCTTCGGACCGGAAGTATACTTAACGGGCCTTGAAGTTGAAAATTAGCAGATCACAATCACAAATCATTCTGTAAAACACGCGGCAGGCGAAAAACTACAATCCTCTAAAAAGGCTCTTTTCATAACTTATCATAATGCTCAAAAGTCCATTTCTGTGTATCGGCACTGGCATTGCAAGTTCGTACTTTCATATCAGCGGAATTCTGGACACCTTCTGTGTCCAGGCACAATCCACTGAGCTTATGCTTTATAAAGCCATTCTGGAAACACAAACAGAAAATTAATAAAATAGAAAAAACGCAATTTTTAAAATGTCGGCGTTTGATAAGACGCACCTTTTCATGAACCCATTCCTGAGTCGCCTGATCATGGCATGGATACATTTTAACAGAGGAGCCACTTTGAGCTCCAGAAGCAACATCAGCACAGTTCTCTTCTCTCCTGAGCTGATTTTTCAAACTCAGCGTAAAAAACTGGAGAAAAATAATGTCGAGATCAAGACGATCCGAAACTGGCAAAAAATGAGAAAAAAGGGATACCTGAGCGGAAGATTTGCCTTGACAAAAGTATGCTCCAACATTATGGACCATTTTCTCATCTTTTCCTAGCATATCTACACAGAATCCTGACTTTGGGTTCTTCACCTGAAAACAACGTAAGTGTCACACTTCATCGTTGCCACTTAGAAAAGTTGGCTTACATATCCATATGCATAGACATTTTCATCCGGAATAAATTTCTCAGGGTAGACGTTATCGAGATACCATTTGAAATCGTGGCAGTTAAGCTTCTTCCTGAGAGCGATTCGGTCGGAAAGGTCACCAAATGTAGTTTTCTGGAAAAATACAGGAACAACTTAGAAATTCAGCAAAGCTGGCTGTGCGATGAAGTTACATTCAGTTCTTGGCGATGTATATAAAAAAGCCGCTTATAATCGTCCATCCAAACTTCAGCTAACCGACCGGAATTGATTCCGTGGGTGTCTTTGTTTTTCACTCCATCGCGACCATCAAACGTGTATGGATGGCTTGCTCGGAAAACTGAAACGATTACCCATATTTTAATTGCATTACAGTCTCTAAAATTAACTCACTGTGACCAACTCGTGAACAAGGAATAAACTCAAGGGCGCCATGACACATCCAGACCTAATAAGAATTAAGTTAGAATTACAGTTGCTTCTCCAGAAATACCGCGTCTCAGCTCACCCGAAAAGATATCTCCAAGTTCTCTCCTAGAAAGTATTGAATATCAGGAACACCAACGTTTGATTAACGAACCAAATTGTTACCGCCCCACACGTCCATTCCTTCGTCATATGCGCCAACTTCGAAGAACCACTTTCGGTCAGCAGCAAACAGTCCACCCGCCATTGTTGGCGATCTGCGAAATAATCGCTGTTAAATAATTGTTAACGTATAATGGAGACGGGGGTCGAAAAACGGGTGCACAGTTTGGATAACCTTATGGGGTCAGTGGGGTTGTCGGTTTTCTTCACACCTTCCCAAGTAAAATGCAGCGACCAAATGAAACCTCCAGTAGCACTTCCGCCATTCAAGGAATAAGCTAAAGAATGATCGTCTATAGCATCAACCATCGGGCACAATACGTGATGAGGGTTGTCTTTTATTCTTTGTAGTAAGGGCTCAAGCCTGTGAAAAGAAACAAATTTCAGAAAAAAAGGAAACGCATTAACATGTAATCAAAATATTTCAAACGTCAAGTGCGCAATGAGTTTGAGGATCTTAGGATATAAAAGCCAACATCCCGTACTTTTACGCGTTATGTTTATAGATCATTTGAATTGTTTTCTCTCCCCCCCCCCTACAAGCCCGCAAAGGTCATCCAAATGTGCACCCATTTTTCGACCCTCCTGAATTTTACCGATAAGGTTCAACTCCAGTTTTTAATTTAGCAATTTCCGATGATTGCATGGAGATCCATTTAAAATGCAATGACCACCAAAAACCACCTGTTGATGAGCCACCGACTCCGGTGTATGTCAACGAATGATCGCTGATGTGATCGATCATCGGACAGACCATGGTTCTTGGACTCTCCTTTATTCGACTCAAGATGGGTTCCAACCTGTTAACTTCCAAAAACTAGAAATTTTTCCAACTATTCGGCATTATGCGGATATTTTTTCGCTACTCTTCCAAGAATACAGTATAATTTTTTCAACAAAATTAAAGTTGTTTTTCTTACCACCCAACGTTTGCTTCACAATGTGAGTCCAGAAATATAACGACATCTCCGGTTGCCGCTTCCGCTCCACGCACTCTGGCAGAAATTAGGCCCTGGCGTTCTTTGCAGCGAACAATCTTCACAACACTGGCGTCGAAATTATCGGCGACATATTTCTCCAGTTTATCATGTAACTCCTCTAAAAATATAAAACTCAGGATATCAAGGGACCGATGTGCAAGATTAAGGCATTCCGTGATTCACCTCGGTCACTAAAATCATCCAGCAGTATAATTTCCTTCAGGTATTCCGGTGGAGAGCGATTCAGAACACTCCAAACTGTTCTAAGCAAAGGCGAGCAGGCCTCATTATGGAAAATTATGATAACGCTCGCTGAAGGCAGATCCGCGTCGTACTGGATCTTCTTGCACCTGGAAAGGTGGCTGCACTTCTTAATGACGAACTGGATATGTAAATATTCAGAAACTAATATGAAAGTGGACCAAAATTACAGTCCTTTGTAGCTACCATAAGGTACTAAACTAACCGTGTGAGAAGGCTGCGTTGTATCATTTCCGCGTAATCATTTTCGGGCACCCGTTTCAAATAACAAGCTTACAAAACCGGAAATGCCAAATTTGAAAAAATCAAAATAAATGAACAAAAACAACGAAAACTAGGTAAACTCCAATTTATTCAATTAATTCACAATCCAAGGACTTACTTTGCTTATTGATCTTGCTGATTTTTCGGCATGACATTATGATTTTGTACAGGCCAATTACGTACTGCACGACCACAGTTCTACAGAATCACATAATTGTGAGAATGTACTGTACGGTACCTGCTATCTCTGACGTCTGGAACGCTTCTTTGAAGTGAAATTCTATCGCTTGCGATGATATTAAAGGCTTCCTTCTTAAATAATTTATTCGACTCTTCCAGCTCGTCTCCCTTCAACACAACTCCCGCTCCATTTTCTCCCACCGCATTCGAGTCCACCTTATCGGAGCGCACTTGATATTCAGCATATCTCTTCCCAGTCAGACTCAAACCTTGACGTTTCTGACGAAAAGATCCATTTTCTGCAATCTGCACCGACCGATCGAAAATTCCAGATAAAGCCGCGAACGCATATGTTACGACCAATATAACAGCGATAATCAGGAGACGAGGGAGCGATAAACGCGGCAGAGGAAGATATTGTCGGAGACGCATTTGGTTGAGAAAAAGGCTGAGGATGTTGGAAAACTTGGATCAGCTCGTTACTCGTTCAAGATGAATTTCTCTCATAATCCGGACTGAGAATAACAGCTGGATGCATTGAGAAGCTTTCCGCATGCAATATGCATCTCGGACCACGCTGCTGTCGTGGCAGCGACTTGAGAATATGATCAGGTAAGCAAAACGCGATTTCCAAAATTCGATTCCAAATAACGTTCGTTGTGAACAAGATTGCTGAATGGTATGTGACGTAAATTCAGAAGATTCACCGATAGATAGCTAAAGACCTAAATCTTCCATGTAGCGAATTCGCAGTGGGCTGAATTGTAGTAAAATAAGGTCAACAGAGCCATGTACGTGACCGAAATATTGTTTCCATAAATAAAACGAAAACATTGTTATTCATTGTACGACGATGACACTGTCAAACCGGCGATGCAGGCATACCGAACCCGCCCTCTAGCTTTCAGTTTGATTGATAAAAGATCGCTGAATTATTCAGACGTCGACTGAAAAACACCGAGCCCTGTTCCCTCAACACTGAAACGTGGGAAAACAGAGTGTATTTTATGAAATACCGATGAAGATTCAGTTTCAGACTGGAATCTGACATTTAAAACCCACGTCAAAAATGCGTTTGTTCGCCAGAATCAACAGGTGGCAAGTTGACCTTTCTGGCGACATTATCAATTCAGTGACAGCACTTTCATTTTGGAGAAGCGATATATCCTCAAAGTAACGTTGTTTGCATCAAGGGTTAGAGTATGAAGTCACATGGTAGTACTCTTAGCATAGAAAATAAAATACGCGACCGAGCTTTTCGGTCAATTTGTAATCCTGTTCTCTTCCGCATGGTTCCTAGCAAGAATGCTTTCTTTACCTTACCCCGGGCGAATTAATAATGGCTTTATGGCATTATTTATCAACATGCCTTTTTTGCACCGTAACAGCCATAATTGGCAAACAAACAGTTTCCCAGAAAACACAGTTTGTAGTCGTTCTCTTCAGTTATTCCAAATTTTCGATCTTCGTAATGAGGGTCATCATTTACGTACCAGCGTTTAGAGCATAACACCGTTCGGAAAATCCAGCACGGACACTGAACGGCAAAAATTTTTTACGAAACTGAACTGCACTGAACTGATGTTTTTTCAAAAAACCAGAACTGAAACGGAACTGAACTGAAGCACTGAATTGTTGCTCAAACTGACACTGAACTGAAAAGAAATCTACATAGAAATGTTGGATCAGTTGTCGTTCATGGACTCTAAGAAGATTCAAACTAAGCCATTAAACGGTGAAAAGACGCATCTCGGAGCGATTTTTTCTCTATTTTTGTTTATTTTTTCATATTTTCTTTGTTATTTTTCCTTTCTCAATTAACGGAACCACACGGTTCGAGTCAAAAATTCAGACTGAACTGAACGGGCACGGACAGTGACCACTGGATTTCAAACTGAACTGAACTGAAATTCAGTGCCGTTCAGTTCAGTTTGCAGTTCACTGAACTGATGTTATGCTCTACCAGCGTTTTCCTTTTTGATCAATGTGGCTCTTGCCATTGAAGCAGTGAAGGATGTGAAACTAGCTATTGTGGTATCATTCTCATAAGTTTGTTTAGATGACATAACGCTGACTAATATTTCAGCTCTTCCGACATGGAGATCGGGCGCCATTTTATACCTATCCAACTGATCCATACAAGGAAGGAATCTGGCCGGATGGATTCGGACAGCTGACCAAAAAAGGCATCCAACAACAATATGAACTCGGAAAATATCTTCGCAAACGATATCGATATCTTCTCGGAGAAGAACCATCCAAAAATGCGGTGAGCTTAAGCTACTTCTGTTTCCAATTTTTCCAGAAATACATTAGTTTTATATAAAATGGTTAACGAAATGTAACCTGGGATGCGAATAATTCCCCTGTCAGGGACAACTTACCACATATACTGTTAATCATGATTTATGACTGTGCTTTGCTTGGCTGTTTGCTATTTTGGTTGAGTTATTTAATAACTTATATTCATATAATAATATTAAGACAAGTCCGAGTTTTTTATTTCATATTGATTTCATTTGTTGCTTCATTTGTTTTAATAAAATATGTCATACTATACTTAATTCAGGTGTGGGCGGAATCTTCGGGAACTTCACGGACGCTTCAGAGTGCCTCAGCTAATTTAGCGGGACTTTTTCCACCGACGTCAAAACAGGTCTGGAGTAAAGATGGTCTGGGAAAAATTTGGCAACCAATCCATGTATTCTCTCGGGACATTGAGAAAGATGCAGTTTTTGCAATTTCCAAATGCGCTAAATTGGATCGATTAAAAAACAATCTTTTTGATCTGCCGGAAGCGTCGATATTACGAGACCGATATGTGGTGGGTTTACTCAGCCGAGCAGATTATGTAGCAAAGTCTAATAATCACATCTAAACATATCTGGACTGATATAATTTTTTTCTCCAGGATTTTACACGTTATGTCGCGAATCATACCGAAGTGGAGAACTTCAATTTTCCGCGTACATTTTACGCCATCAGCGATGTGTTTTATACACAACTGCAGCATGATTATCGGTTACCAGAATGGATTACCGACGACGTTGTAACGAAAACACGATATTTAGCTGACATTACTTTCCACATGATGTCCGGAGGCAATGCGGTTGGTGGGAATAAAGACCGGCAAAGGTTACGGGGAGGAAATATGTTGAGGGTATTTATGGATCATCTTCAACGCCGGAGTCGCAATTCCAGCGTGAACGAAGATGTGAAGCTGTTTTTGTATTCTGGGGTATGACGAAATGTTTTCTAATTCTTTAAGATATGTGCTGGTTGTAAACTTAATGACTTTACAGCACGATGTGAGCATTTCTGCCATCATGGCATCGCTGAAGCTGTTTGATTTTGATTTGGATGAAGACAACATCGGAATCCCACATTATTGTGTGCGTTTGGCTCGAGTTCTATTCTGTACTGCGTAAAATTGTCTTTTCGCAGCTAAAATGTTTCACTGATGAATATTTTATAATGGTTAACCTAGGGATGGAAATGTTTTGGATATTTCATTTATTGCAGAAAATTAATTGATTTGTTTCAGTCAGCTTTGTTTCTGGAACTGTTTCACAACAACACCGTTCGGATATCTTTCAAAAATAACAAGTAAGATAGTGTTCGTTTCGGAAATAAAACTACTAAGGTGGCCAAAACATTATTTTTGCAGACCTGAGGTACCGCCGGGAAACCCAATTATTCTCACCCATCCAGATTGCTCCACTTATTGTCCCGTTGATAAGTTGATGGAGCTAGCACAGCCATATCTTATGAAGGAGGATGAATGGTTCAAAGAATGCGAAGATCTACCGGCAGTTTTGAAAAGCATTTCCGGTGATGAGGATTATGAGGATGACGGAATAAGCTGTAAGTTACATTTCACATTGATTTGCATTTGTACTACAGCAGATGTTGAAGTGAATCAACAAGAGTAGAATATATTTGTAAACAAAAACGAATTAAATTGATGATAATTGGTAATCAGGTTTTCAAGTTCAAGCTGCTAAAACCACACTTCTAAAATACTGTGCAGTTTTGATGGAAAGCTATTGAAATATCTATTGAATTATATGTACTTTATGTATCTATGATAGATATTATCTAAAATATAAATCCAAGATGTATTTATAATACAACTCGTATTTTTTATATCTACATTGATGCTCAAAATCGTTACATCGTACTTACATGGAATATTCTATAACAGAGTCAATGACAACAGTTTTGAGAAGTTACTGTTATTGTGTTTTTTCCAGTCAAGACGAAGCTGGGCGTCGGAATCACAGTGCTTATCCTCGTCGCCATGACTGTCATTCTGCTACTATGCTGCATCGTCCGGTCAGCGAAACGCAAAACATCACGGAAAAGAAACAAAGAAGCCGAAGAACAGAAACTGATGCGTATCCAGTCGTCCGATGAGAGCAACCGCCAAGATGGGCCGACAACAGCTCAAACAGTATAGTATAACACCTGCGACGATCTGATCGCAAAGTTTCAAGGGCATTATTATCGGAACATACAACGAAAACCAACCTTCCGTTCTGCTCGTCTTACCACAGCTACGGGTGATGGTTCATTTATCCATTATAAAAAGCACCCTGTGATCAGCATTCGATGGAGTCTTTCGCAAAGCATTTGGTAAACAATACTTAGCTTGAGAGCGAAAGTGCTTTTTGAAATTTCACAGTACTCAATGGACTACAGTTGAATTAAAACTCGTGTCATTTTCGTCGCTTTTGGTTAACCGCTTATAAAATGGAAAGGTCACTCTTTGTATTGTCATTTATGATAATCAATTCGGTTCATGCTGCGCAGATTCCAGGTGGGTTATATTATTTATTCCGTAACTGGATTACTATCAAACGACTTGTAACTTGCAGCATTATTATCTGCAAGAGCTTCAATAGCCGACCGGCTGGGAGATGCGCCACAATGTGGAATCCCAGGTGGCGCCACTTTGGATCCGTTTGGATTAGCGACCCAGTTTGTGAGACCCACAACTTCCCCATCAACCCTACCAACAACCACGAGCCCAGTGGCGAAAACAACGGCGAAACTTGCTGTTCCACCTACTACAACGGTCAGCTCGAAGATAAAGGGACTGAATCTTTTGTTAAGCGCCAAGGACTTTTTCGAGACCACAACTATGGGAACTGGTCAGATTGGCGATTCCAAGTTTGTTGCAGCTGGCCAACAAAATAATGAAATTTTTCTCACTGGTCTGGGACCGGATGTGAATGAAGTCGCGGAAATTTCAGCCAATCTCACCTTGCGACGACAAGTCATTCCTCGGATGTTGCGGGCACTTGACACAAAAGTGGCACAACCGCTCAAGTTAGAGAGAACCGTTACAGCGAACCAACTTTGCTGGCAGGTAATAAATTCATTCAGCAATTTAGTGATAAAAATATATTGAATAAAGTGAGAATTCTCGAATGAAAAAAGTGAAAGAATGAATGGTCTTGGAATTTTAATTTTTGAAATGGGGACGAATACAACATATATAAACTGCGGACCAAAAATTTTAAGTTAACGAAGATATGTACATGTACATACCACTAGAAAGTGAAGGCCTGTTAGATGGAGATGTTTTCTTCGGATTCTTTCTGTGAAGTCTTTATTTGTGGTATCTTCTAGGTCAAGATAACGGTTCTTGTTCGAGCTTCTCCCGGTAGAATTGCATATCTAACATGTGGGGGAACATTGGTTGGATCAAGGACGGTTTTGACAGCCGCGCATTGCTTAACAAATCCATTCATTGCAAAGTAACATATTTGCTTCGAAATTTAAATTCGCATTATTAAAAAATCATTTCTATGACAGTATGAACCAAGCTCAGAAACCGGAACAAGTCATCGTGCGGATTGGTGATACTTCGGGCGATATTTGTACGTCTTCGGAAGATAGCAACGACTGTGCGGAACACTTTCTTGTTACAAAGGTCACCAGCCACCCAGAATATAATTCGGTTCTCGGAAACAACGATATTGCCATTTTAACGCTGGAATCACCTGTTGACTTTGAGAAGAAAAAATGCGCTTGCTCGCTATGCTTGAGGAATAAAGCGCCGGAAATCGGGCATAAATGTGCAGTCAGCGGAAATGGCGATGAACTTTCCGTCGGTAAGAGGACAAACGGAAACATAGATAAAATTCAATTTTTGATGCCATGTATTGATTTCTAAGTTTTGATAGATAATTAGGCATAATTATCATTAAATTTTATTCTTGTTTTTTTCACTGCCAAACAGATTTGACGACTTTTATTTCCTTTGTTTCAGCTGATCGAGCAACATCGCCATTCCGGTGGTCGGTTCTTGATGTCCTTAAAGCTGACGTTTCATCCGCGGACTGCGGCTTCAATGTAGACGACGCAAACGGAAACACGACCGATTTGACAAATTTGATCTGTGCACGCGGAAACAAGGTCCAGGATTCGTGCCAAGGGGATTCCGGTGGTCCGTTGGTCTGCATGGATCCGGGTAAATCCAGCTACTATTTAGCTGGGGTTATGGCTTTTGGACCACCTTGTGGAGTGAATATCGGCGCCATGTATACGAAAATCTCTAGCTATCTACCATGGATAATTTCAAACACTGGCTCCGACGTCCAACTGACCTAACAAACAGTCTAAAAACAAATTGTCGATAGAGAAACTAACAGATCTGAATTACCGCGTTTTATAAGCGGAAACAACTTTTATGTAGTTCGCGAATGAAAAATAAAATGACCCGAATGAGTAAATAACAAAGTTGCAACCGGAAACAGAAACCTTTACTCAGCCTCGTGCCAATAAACGATGCAAGAACGCAACACCCTGAAAATCGAAGCTTAGAATCTCGAATTTGCGGGAAGCAGAATAGCAAACTATTCTCTGAGTTTCCATAGTTAATCTTACATGTTACATATCCTTGTCTGTCCAAACCTCGAAAGCGACAATTGACACGGAAATCAGCTCTTGTCCGGTTTCATTCCAACATCGTAAAACCACACAAAGAGCTATGAAACTCGAACACCACTTATGAAAAATTGTAACGCGGGAATAACGAAATTCAACACCGATATAATTTAAAGAACAACCTGGAACAATGGAAAAGCTTGAGATGATAAAATGCCATAGGCGAAAAACATACAGACTAAAATTGAAAACACTAGGTTCAAGTGTACTGAAGAGGATTCTGAATTGGCAATGGTTCGATGGTGCTGATATGATTTTTAAATAGAAAATTAGCCACTTCCATCGGAATCTTCCTTATACATTCCGAAAAGTCGACAAATTCAGCTTCGCGATCCGCATAGGTCACCAGGAAAGACACATCCTCCAAGGAGGTAATGGCCAGCTGTCGAGGTTTGAATCCTGTAATATTAACAACCAGCGCCCCAGAATCCAATCCCGATTTCCCCGTATCGGCGACCGGGATGTGACCTCGGGCTTCAAAGCAGCCTTCCGTACTCACACCGATTGATGCGGTCGTTTTGACCTGACTTCGTAACATCAGCGACGAAACGGGGGCAGTTGGAGCGCTAATATCGAGTTTAACGAAGGGTGGCTCGTTTATGCTGTTGAGGTTCACGGGAGGTGGCTTCTTAGGAGCAATCACAGAGTTGGAGGTAAATGGACGAGGTTTCGGAGCAGTCTTTGAAGGAGGTGGCGGACGGGGAGCAGTCCACAATGTTGGACGAGTGACTGTGAATGGGATTTCCGGCGAAACAGGAGTCATCCCAGATGGCTGGAAAAAGAGGCTCAATTGGTTCAATTTTTGCAGCCAAAAACAAGAGGAAAAATATTTCAAAAGCAGAAACTGGTAAAAAGAAATGAGCCGAAAGTCAAAACCGTCTGACATGACTTACTTTCATGGTAACGACGCTTGAATTTCCGGCAGCCGAAACTACAAGCAAGGAACGTATTAAAACTCCAATCGAGGAAACTGCATCCTGCCAAAATCTACTTTCTACCTCTATAAGCTGCGGGACTGGTATAATTTCGGCTGGTCGTTGGTTTCTCGACACTGATGGTCACCGGTGCTTTCGAAGTTACTGTCCTTTTCAACTTCTTCACTACTCGAGCTACGCCACCAAAGTATAATTAGAATAAAAAAAAATCTTCCTTGAGAAAGTCCTTGCAAATGAACTTACTGGTTATCACAGGCTCAGGCTCAGTTTCCGTCATTTCTTGATCCGAATCACCAAGCCGCTCCTCCGTGCAAAGCAGGGGCGCCGTTTCAATGTGCTGCACTTCTTCCACCATCACATCATCTAAATAACTTCAAATTAGAAACTGCCATTGAACCCACACCAAAACATGTCAGTCGAAGCGAACCTTTTGAATCATTCGCACTTCCGGCTTCAGCGATGAGAGATTCGTCCACGATCTCCACTCCATCCTCCTTCTTTCCAGTCTTCTGTCCCGTTACTTTCTGACTTCCTTTGTCTTTTTCCTGCTGCCTGAACTCCGCCAGAGCCTTGCACTCACTCCCCAGATTTCCCGGAGGCTCCCAAGTTGTATCTTCATATCCGACCCATTTAACAAGATACCTAATCTTTCTCCCGCGTCGCTTCTTCTTCAAGATTTTCTCAATAACAAACTCTTCATCCTCGTCATCTTTTTCAGCAGCTTTCTGCTCCGTAGAATTGGTGCTGGATACCAATTTAGGCTCCTTCAGAATAGATCGCTTCACTTGTGAGACAGTCTTGATTGCATATGGTAGGGATGCCTGATACTCCGCGGCCTTGAGCGTTTTCTTTTTTGGCCTCGGCGATCCTCTCAGGGCTGCAAATGCTTTGGATGGTGGAGAAGCCCCGAACATGAGATGACTAGGAGATGGCAACCTTGGAGGCATGTGGTGGCTACCGTTGCCTTCGTCTCCCCCTAGGGGGCTGTCGAATCCATTCAGCATACTCGAGCTCCTGGTTCCATGATTCTTCAAGCCATTTGATGTGGTTGGTCTAACAACAGAACGGGACCTTGTTCTGGCAGCTAACGACATGGGATCGTGATGAGGAACGTTAACGTTGAGAGAAACTGAATCGCTGGTCCTGGTCGACGTCGAAGATGATCGCTCCTCAAGTCCCGAATAGTTATGTTCAAGGAGTGGATCATACGAAGCTGTTGTCATCAGTTCTGTCATACTGCAGATTCTGGAGAAGTTGAATCAGGGCAGTTATAACGGGGAACTGGAAACGTATTACACAACTGTTTCCTCGAAAAACAAACTGAATCCTTGATTTGACTTGAAGTGTAGTGGGGTCGACTTGATTGATTCGGTTTTATGCAGCGAGTCGCATTAGGCCGCTTCAGCGCACGTTTCATACACCCTTTCTCAGGGTTTATGAGGGGAAATTCCGGGGCTTTCGTCTAAGGCGGACTGCCAGCCTTGTCGCCTTTGTTGAACACGTCATCTTCGCATGAACTGGAGGAGACGAGGAAAAGAGGACCGAGACGAGATCCGAACTTAACCGACTTCAACGCTTTCCTAGAGCTATTCTAAACCTTCAAAAGAAATTCTTCGAAAAACAACTATTGTTCTTGTTTGTTATCGCTGATAAAGGAGTGGATCTCACGGTTACGCGATCGTGTTGAGATCCGATTATTATCGTGCCCAGTGCAAAAGGAAAAGGATCGTCTTTGGATATCGGAGCATTTCACGTTCATTCGGAGATTTATTGCGAAGAAGTGAATGGACATCGACTGTAAGATCCTCATGTTTGTTTAGAGCAGTGTTGGAAATCACACACTTGATTATTTTATCGGCGTGGGAGATGTACGGGCGATGGACGGCAGATTTTACGTGCAAAAAGCTGAAAACGGATTTTGAATCGGAACTCTGAATTTTACTTTGCAGGATAAACTGGTTCAAGCCAGCTTCCCCGTGTTCTTGTTGATTCCTTCACCCGTGCGTGCGAATTGAAATGAGTATGGATATCGAAGTGCCATCCCCGATGTCGAAACGATTAAATTTTGACGAAGACCCCGAAGAGCTTCCTTCCTCGGATCACGATCATCCCATGACGGATTTGAGCATCCTTCGACATCGAATGGACAAAATGGACGTAGAGGATGACAGCTTGATCTCGCATAACAACTCGTACACAGGAAGTAGCCCAGAAGCTTGTGCAAGCGTCCATGATCCGCATGAAGAGTCTGGGCTCTGCTTGTCAGTTTCCCCTCTTCCAAGGATGCGAGTTTCGTTTTCCTGTTCGACTCCTGCGCCAACAAAAGTTCATTCTCGTGGAAAGAGGAATTCCTATGGAGAAGTTCCTCGGACACCAATTAAGGAAAGCAGATTTCGAAATAGACTTTCTGTTGGAATGGGAGAATCTCTACTGGATGGTGGCATTTATGGAATCCAGGAGGAGCAGTGTAATATCAACCCTTTTAGCTGTTCAGATGCAGATTTGATGGAAAGTCCAAAACCGGAACGTGCGGATCATGATGGCCGGAAACGCCCGTTGACGGAAGTGATTTCTACACCGGTGATTAATCCGTAAGTTTACAAACATTTTAAATCGGGATCGGCGACTATTTTGAAGCCTGTCCTTACTTGGTTTTCTTTCTATATTCTTAGAATTTCGTTTGAAAGTGTTGCAGTCAGATAAAAACTCGGAAACGGTATTTGGGTAAAGTAGCAATTTTTGAATTGTAAGCGTTTATTTTGTCTTCGTGCTCGGAGGTACGAGGTTGTTTATTGTTTTTCGGGTAACATTTTATGAGATTTTCTCGTTTTGTTTTTTATCAGTTCATAAACCTTTGCACTTTTAGCGACGGATCGCAAGTCACACCGGAATCAGGATATGGATCACGGCACAAATATCTCAAACAAGACAAGGTGCAATTCAGTCTGGGAAGTCCATCTGTTTCACCGATTCCATCGGAGTCAAGTCCAACGAATCGTTACATGGATGAGTTTGTGGAAATAGAGACAATTGGGTCCGGGAACTTTGGACGAGTGACAAAGGTGCGAAAACGACTTGACGGTGTCATCTACTCCATCAAGCGAACTCGGGATGAAGTCCAAAAATTAACGTGAGTATTTTTTTGCAAAAATTACGGCATAACGCATTTTTTGTTACACACACACGTTTTTTCTGCAGCCAAGATGCCGTAACGGAAGTCTTTGCCCTGGCCGCACTTGGATCTCATCCGAATGTGCTTCGCTACTTTTCATCCTGGGTGCAGGATAATCATCTCTATATTCAGTCTGAATTCTGCGATGGTAAATTAAAATCACCGACTACCTCATTTGAGACTGATTTTTAATTACGATCCTTCATGTTTTCAGCCGGGACGCTTGCTGATCGGATCAAGACTAATTTCGGGCTGAACCGAGTTTTCCCGGAAGACGAAGTCCGGCGTATAACCTTCCAGTGCGCTAGTGGGCTCGCCTTTCTCCACGAACAGATGTTGGTGCATTTAGATGTGAAGCCGGGTAAGTTTTAAATTGCAAATTCGAATTGGTTCATTTTTGACCGGCCTAATTGATTTTAGTTCGTTTTTAGCTGAAGGTTTTCAGAATGTTTTTGATCAAATGCTAATTCTATAGATAACATCCTGATGACCCACCGGCGGCGGACAAGTCATCCCATTGAATGTGAAACTTCTGAAGAGGATCGAGGAATATTCATTTACAAAATCGGTATTTTTTCGCACATATTTTTTTGTATTTGCATTCTGGTGTTTCAATTTGTTGATCTTCCAGGTGATCTTGGTCATGTGCGTTCATTCCGTTCTGGACCAGTCCGAAGCTTTCTGGACGGTGATAAGCGTTACCTCGCACCGGAAATTCTTCACAACATGGACGCAGTCCTTTATGAGCCACAAAAAGCGGATGTTTATTCGCTGGGAGTCACAGTCCATGAAACCGTAAGTGTGAAATATAAAAATATGTTTTGGCCAGATTCCTCGGACATTTCTAGGGTTTATCTTTTTTAAATCGGGGTAGACACATATTACAAGTTTTAACCGGCAGCTGAAAAATGTTTTGCCGTTTTTGATGATCATATTTACGTAAACATCGCTGTTCTACAGGCGAGCTTGATCAGAATGCCTCTGAACCGTGATTTTCTCGGACCAGCTCAACGCAACGGCATCCTTCCGGGAATAGAGAATTTCCCTCTTGTTTTCAATCAACTTATCCAGGTAAAAAGATTAATTTTCCACTGAAATCGTTTTTTTACGGTTGAATTCCAGAAAATGACTTCGATCGAACTCGCTGATCGGCCAATGATGTACGACATAATCAGCCATCCAATGTTCCATAAGGCTCCTTCCGCCAAAAAGAAACTTGCCGCCTCAACCGGGACAAATTCCATCAAACCCCGGATGCACCTTCTTGGACGACGGCTGAAAAACCGCAGTGCCAGCAATCAGTTCTAGGACTGCTAAGCTTCTCGCATTCTCCGTCGAAGAATCTCCCGCCGGAAAAAAGTTTACTTGCAATAGATTACCAACCACATGTGCATTAAACAGAATGTATCGCTTGGGTTTATTCAGAAATTTCCGTTTTCTCACAAGATTGCCTTTTTACAACTTCAGTTTTCGAACTTCAAACCACGAACAAAATTTACTAGACCTAATGTACTTGTGGTGTGTGGCAGATCATAGCGAACGATAAGTGGAATATAACAGAAAAACGTGATTAGGACATGTCATCGAAAATGCGAATTTATTTCTCCTGATTTTCGTATTTCCAGTCTTTATCGAAACCGGATCCCTCTCCACTTCGCCACGGGATATCGGTTTTGTGTCCATGAACTGCATCAAAGTCCTGTTCCCCAGAGGGTTTGACGAAGTCACGATCATAATGTCCGCCTAGCACGACCGGAATCGTACCGTCTTCATTGTCTTTTAAGCTACCGGAAGTGATTTCCGGATCGCCAATTCTTGCGTTTTGTCTTTGAGATTCAGCACCTGTGTTGTTTTCATACTGCCAGTCTTTGTCGAAGCCAGATCCTTCCCGACTTCCCCACGGCATATCGGTTTTATGTCCATGCTCGGCATCAAAGTCCTGCTCTCCAACCGGCTTGACAAAAGTGCGATCGTAATGCCCACCTAAAACGACCGGGGTCGTACCGTCTTCGTTGTCCTTCAGGTTACCGGAAGTAATTTGCGGATCGCCAATTTTCGAGTGCTGTTTTTCTGGACGTCCATCTGTGCTAGTTCCGGTGGCAAATGGTATTCCACCAATTAATGACTGATATTGTTTCTCATGGACACCGGAAGTCGGCTCACCGATATAGCCTTCAGCTCGAGGGATTCTCGCGTCCATGTTTTCAGCTGAAACAGCAGGAAACAAAGTTAGGGAAACTTTTTAAAACAAATCAGATGACTAAATAAAAACAAACGAATTTTAAACAGGAAAAAAGATAATCTTACAATTTCAGCCGAAGATCTGTCGCGAATGAAACAACCGTGATAAATAACTGCTCAAATTTTCATAAATTCTGCGTGTGAACTCTGCCAATAAGAATCCTCTGTGCGAGTGTGTAGTACTTGAATGTGCATTTTATGAATTCGGAGAATAAGTAATGCAAGATAAGCATGCCATGAAAAATCGATAAACCTCGTCAACACTTCTCCGAATTTCTCTTACCAGTTACTTGATAGTTCGGGCCTCGTGCATGAATATGTTCTCCTCCAGCCGGACTCGACCCAGTAACGAAGGGTTCACCAATAAGCGCTTGATTTGATTTCTCATTTTTAGCGAAATGCGGTTCTCCAATATATTCCAGAACATCCCGTCTCGGCTCCTGGTCATCCCGCAATGAAGATGCCGCAGATCCATGATGACCTTTCGTTCCAGCGGCATGCAGTGCGCTTCCCGCGTTGTCGGCATGGAAAGGTGCATTTGACTGATCCAAACGGATATCCTGCGCTTGATTTCTCGAGGGGTCATGGTCGAGTTTATGCTCTTGGCGTATGACGAGGTCTTTCTCAATTATGGTTATCCGCGTTGTGTCACCTTGATGCGCCATTCAAAATTCAACTGCGATTCAGAAAATTATTAAACACGTAATTCTCTCAGGGCTTCAAACGTAGTGCCAGCTGATGCAGAAATCGTCAACAAATCTAAAACGTAAAATGCACTGGGCATCTGTTTGCCTTGCTAGCGCTCTCGGATTTCCGTCTTTATGCGAGGGATCTCCCCGTTACGGCTTTGTGATTGGAGCAAAAATACCAGCAGCGCAAAACAGATCAATAATTTCCGCCGCTGAAAGCCAACATAAAAGAAACATGCGCACTTGCACGGGCACGGGCTACAGGGATATTCATGCCACGAAACTAAGCCAAAGCCATGTTTAAATTAATGCAAGCCAAGCCGTACTGTATCAAATTGTGTACTACGCGTGGTTTGTTGTATATCCATTGTTTAACCAATTGAGCATCATCAGAAAATTTTCGAAGTAAATGCATGTTGAAAAACATTTTGCGGCAAAGTAAAAGAAAAAAATTCATTTGGAAGTTCGTATTGAAGAGCGAACCGAGCAAGTATAATTTCGTGTGATTTAATGAAGGCTCATGCTTGCACAGTTCATACATCAAGCAGATTTTACCAGAAAACCGCCACAATTCGTAAGAAACGAAACAACAATTGTGTAAATTAAACTCGAATGGACACGATAAAATTCAATCGACACGGGAAACGATCGGGCATTCATAAAACCATAAGCCAGAAGCATGTTAACTGAGAAATGATGGAAGCATGGAAAGTGACCGCTTAATAACGGTATGAGCTGGTGTATCCTGCTAAAAAAATATGGATGAGTTTCGATTTCAAACCAACCGGAAGTGAGATCAAATTTCACCTCCTTGTCGGCCACCAACGTTCAAGTCGCCGCTGAATCCGTAGCTACGGTCTCCACCGCTCTGGTATTGTCGGTCACGATCGCCGCTGTAAGTAGTCGATTGACGATAGCTGACATCTCCTCCTCGAGGATAGTCCGAACCGCTGATGTTACGGCTGCTCAAGTCTCCGGAGAATCCATATCCGCGGCTCGGTGATCGGTCGCTGACTCCGTATTGTTGACGTGAAGTGTAGTCCTGAGTTTGACCATATCGCTGGCTGTCGCCACCATATCGAGGATAATCTCGATCTCCGCCATAAGTGCGAGTCTCCGATCGATAGTAATTTCCGTCACGTCCGGACAAGTCACCTGGAAAAAAGCCGAATTTGAAAAACTAACTTCCAGTGATCAAACAAAGAACGAAAACCGAGAAGGATATTACAAAATTAAATGTAAATCAAAGATAACTCTAGAGTGCTGGTCAATCAAAATTCCAAAAGGTGAAGAAACTTACGGTCATACGCAGATGATCCGTATTGTTGTCCGTACTGCTGACCTTGACCGCATCGTTCGCCAGTGGTCTGGTATCCATAACCTCCTCGTTCTGCGAAAATAAGCAAAACTCAGACAATGTGAACAATGATCAAATAAATTTCGGAACTACATTTCAAACTTCAGCAAAAACAGATATTCAAAAGAACGAATGGAACTGGCTGCCGCTTCTCACCTCCACCATATCCGCCGGAGATTCCACCATATCCGCTGGAAACTCCACCGCTGACTCCGAAAGATCGGTCACGATCTCCGTACTGCTGGCTGCTGGAGTACTGCGATGGTCGGTTTTCCCAACTTCCGGTGTACTGTCCGCGAGGCTCCTGGTCTCGGTAGGTGGTGGTGCGCGAGTATGAGTATCCTCGGTCCTGCTAATAAAAACAAATAATCAGACACAATTCAAACGAAACAAACTGGAAGATGAAACCGGAAGTTGGAAATTCAGACTCACATCATCGCGATCCTTGTTGGATCCCAATCCGAACCACGATCGCCATCCTCCGTCCTGGTTGTCTCGGTCCTCCTCTTTGCGGTATTCGGTGCGTTGATAAGACATTCTGGCTGAGATTTGTGCTGAGAAGTAAGGAAAGGAAAAAGTTCCGAGATTTGGAATTTGCAAATGCAACTGAATGAAAACGACTGCGATCGACCACCTGCTTATATACCGCTGTGATCAGAGGGGGCGGGCTCGTGATGACGACATGAACCCCCTGGCCAGTTTCAAGGGCACAGAGGCCAGAAGGAAATGTAATCAGCTGTTCCGCCAAGCGCCAAGTGCGGAATATTCCCACGCTGACCGCAACAGCGAATATCGAAAGTTCGATTATCCAGGCATCGGCACAAATATCTGTTTGACCTGTTATTCCACCAATCGAGCTTATTCATCGCATCGCATGTCGCCCATAGCCGTTATCGACCGGTTTCCGGCTGGGATTCTGCCGAAATAAACAATGACACTTCAAGGTTAAGCGGCAGTAACACCTTTGTCCCTAGATGAAACTTTGCTTTTCTGATGCAGTTTTTTTTGTTGGGAAAAAAAATTATCGTTCACATCTGTTTTGGAAATTTCGAGAAATTGTTTGCCACCGGATGCACCGAAAACCGAAATACAGCTGTTATTCCGGCGTTAGGTTTTGCATTTCGAAAACAACATCGTTTGAATTTAGAACGGATGTGCAACTGCAAAACGCACTTTTAGCAACCAATTCACATTGTCAAAAATGCTCGATTTTTTTTAGACAGTACATGAAATGTGTTAATAAGTTTCCATGATTTTTGTGAGAAAATATACCTGCAGCATTTCCGGACAAAAAAATGTTTTCTTTCCGGCTTTGCAACATTACCAGGCCACGGCGAATTTTGCTGATATCGCTCACTTTATTTGCATTTGGCAGGTCATTAACTTCGTAACCGTGACGAAGTATTTCTGCGCAGTAAATCCAGAAACAGCTGTTATCTATTTGCGATCAAATAAAACCCTACAGGAAAATTCAGGACCGTCATATCTTCTTAATAAGCTGTAATGACCAGGATAAAACTGCCGCGTATAAACAAAAGTGTGTTGTTTTGACAGACATGATTTATTATTTTCCAATGGCAATTTCTGGAAAACATTCTCTTTGTTTGCGTTCCTTCGATGACTCGCCTGTTTTGATAACAACCAAAATGTCCTATTTATTTCTGGTTTTAGGCGATTAATCTTGAGAGAGGTCATCTGGAAATTTCTCAAGCAAAATCAAGTATTTTCTGGAAATCCAATCTGTGAGAGTCAGACAAAATGTGAGCTTTGAACGCCGGCTCAAGGCCATCAGATAATCAGGAAGAGCAACAATTAACGACCGCCGGCCAGGAAAAGAGATATAAATCACTACGAGACACGCGTACAATTATCAAGGTCCAACAGAAAAACTGGTCTGAACAGCCATGATACGGGCATTGCTTTCACAGATGATCGCCAAAGGTCAACATTGTGAACAAAATCAAAACAACTCCGTGAAAAAAATCACCATTTTTGATCAAGTACACTGACTCGTTTTTTTCCGGAAAAACAGTAACTTCCTCAAACAATCAAAAATTGACCGAAACCGGAAATAACTCAATCTGCTTTGAATTTTTATATTGACTTTCAGGTCGCACAAGTCGTTTTACACTGCTCCATGAATCGTATCATTAATCAAGAAAAGTCTACACGGAAATTTATTCAAGAGGCATGCATCAAATCCAGAAAACCATCGAACATTTTACATCGGAAAAAGCGGAAAGCGAGAAGAGAAATCGGATGGCGAATTTCACCAACGGTCGCTGCGTCCACCGAATTCCTGACCACGACCCCACTCCTGACGTCCACCTCGGCTCTCTGGTCCATACTGCGATCCATAAGCAAGATCCGGTCGGTTTGGTCCGCCAAATCCGCTGAATCGATCGCTGGATGATCCTCCTCGGAATTCAGAGCCTCCAATTCGGTCCTGGTCGCGCGAAGAGTATCCTCCTACAACAGAAATAACTCTCAAAATCGAAGTCAATCAATTACAAAAATTTCCAAAAACGAAGACAAAATAGATCGAACCGGAAGACACCAACAAAAAAACCGAAATTACCTCGTCCACCGAATGGTCGATCCTCGCGATCTTCCCATCGTCCAGACAGCTGGCTTGACTGTCCATACTGCTGTCCATATCCGGATTGTTGTCCGTACTGTCCAGACTGACCATACTGTCCTGATTGACCTCCCATTCCAGATTGACCTCCGGACTGCCATCGCTGACCTTGCTGTTCCCAGTGAGGTCCCTGTTGTCCATGTTGCTGGCTGGAGAACTGAGATTCCTGACCACCAAATGGCTATAAGCAAAAAACAACCTTGTAAGCTTGACAAAACTGATGAAAAGAAATGAACTCACCCCGCCGAAGTTTCCACCTTGCTGACCGCTTCGGTATGAAGAATATCCTCCGGAAATTCCAGACTGTTCTCCAGCTCCAACCTGGAGATCCTGCAGCAATGATCCAGCTTTCTGGAGCAGGGTTCCAACCTCCTTCAACTTCTGCTGGACTTCTTGCTGGTTGTGGCCATTGCCTGCGAAATGTTGCTGACCATGCTGTTGAGCATGTTGCTGAGTTCCCTGATGCTGACGTCCATACTGTTGCTGGCTGGAAGAGTCAGTATCCTGCTGTCCATACTGGCCGGTCTGTCCACTCTTCTGATGCGACATGGTGATGTACGATCCAGTTTGGCCGCTACTTCCGGTCGTTCCAGACTTGTTGGTGGTGGAGGTGTCCGAAGTGTCGTGGGTCGAAGTCTTGTCAGTCGAGCTCTTGTTCTTGTCCGTATCGGTCGAGCTGCGAACGTAGGTGTCAGTCGAATCCTTGGTGGAGTCTTTTTGGGTAGACATTTTTGGCATAAAAGGGTCTGCGGAAGAAACGAGAGAAATTCAAGTGCGTTTAAGAAAGGCTTGCGGAATGATCCAATGGCAACTGAAATCGACTGACTGGTTTTATATGCGCACTGCATGGGTGATAGCCCCGCCCTCTGATGCCTAACCTGCCAAGCTAGCCACTCCAGGCACCCGGCGGAAGTTTCCCAATGCGGAATTTCATTTTGCCGTAAATCCAAATACGCTACTCCGTCCTCTCGATCAATCGGAGGTAAACAAACCAAAATCAGTGAGTGGAGACCAGCCGGGCCCTGTCTCCCTCTCTCACTCAGGCCCGGTCTCCACTCACTGATTTTGGTTTGTTTACCTCCGATTGATCGAGAGGACGGAGTATCAAAACATGCGTTCGACAACCACAGTGTGGGACTACCCCCAAAGGGACGCCGGGGCTCACGTCAGAAAGAGCAAAATGTGCAAATCATGGTTGGTTTACTCAATCAACGAAATTGAAACCTTCTTTATTTTAGACATGAAAGGTGTAAACTGCAGCAGACTGTTACAATTAAAATTTCGAAAGCAAAAGAATAGTGTAATGCGTTCTCAGGGTATTGATTAATAAACGGGTTGATAGAAATTCTATCTGACCGATGGGAGAATTTATCTAAGAAGACTATCGGAAGTCATAATTCTCCGCCAGAAGTTAAGGACAGACATTGAAATATGAAATTTTGCAACTTCAAAAAAACGATATTTTGTATGAAAACAGCATTATCATATTCTGGTGGGTTATCCAAAAATCCAGTTCCGCTGGTTTATAATTACTACCGAGAGCAATACAAATCGACGACGTTCAATCTCAACTTCCCCAATTTGGTAAACAAAAATGAACGCTTGCACTACATCGAAAGTTCAACTTTTCCAGCAACAGCAACTCACTGAACCGGAAACGCATCCAGAGTCCGAAACATGGAACTCATAAAATAAAACTGACCTTATGTTCCTGCAGTAAACACGACGCAGAGCAATGAATTAGAAATCACAGTCGTTTACTTCGCGGTTAGGATTAACCAACTTAAAAGATACTTGTGAAACGCAGATGAACAATTTTTCCCAAACAAATAATGCAAACACGTATCAAAACTAGCAGTTAATCGCAATGAATCTCACATTACATTCGCTGCACTCCGTCTTCTCGCGTCGTTGCAAATTGGACATAAAAATGTCACAAATATAGAAACTAAATTTACCTAAGCAATCAGAGGATAGCGACAACGATTCTTTTCCTTCTAGAATAAATGCCGCATAACTATCCGGAAGATGGATCAAAAAGTTGAATAGGCTGGCCGAGATCTTCCTCCAATTGCTCAACTGGATCCTTCCCAGCAGGAACAGAAACGCTAGGATCAAGAAGCTGAACAGGCTGGCCCAAATCGCTTTCCAATAATTCCACAGGATTTTTCTGAGCATTCTGGTGGCCCCCGAGGCAATGAACTTGAGCTGCGACGCAAGAATCTTCGTCGTCTTTTGGATTTCTTGAATTATCCTGAGACTTTTTAGGCATGTTCACTGCAACCGCCAGCATCCAAATAAATCAACCACACTCTCGAAGATAGGCTCCAAATATTCCGATCAACTTCCACAACCACAATATAGCAACAAATCCACCTTCAAAAGATTACTGTTCCGCGAGTTCCCTGTGTTCGCTCCTTAGTATTTTACCTGCAAACCAAAGAAGAGCATTTTAGGTTCGCTTTCTGGACAATCAGAAATTGCAGCAGATCAGCAAAGGCGGTAATTCATTCTGTTTCGTTCGAGAAAACTCACGTATCAAAATTGATGATTCTTCGCAAACATCCGTCCCACCACACTCCAGAAATCAACAGCTTTTATCGAATTGCCGAATAAAACAATAACGATTTTCGAACCAAGATGTGAATCGGCAGGAGGAACTTTCCTCAGAAGAAACGTTATGGTTGCGACTTGCGACTTGCGATTTCTGTTCCGCGCTACACAAAACAACCACAACATAGAGGGCGCTAACGTCTTACTACAAAACCAAATGGTAGATGGCGCTAGTATTTGCGAATTAAGCTAAAGGAATCCCGATGACTTGAATCCGATACAATCAAGTAAATATGAACGATCTTGCCAAAATCTAGCCAGAACAAGATAAACAAACGGGACACGGAAGATGCCAAAACTTTACTACACCGGCAGATGCAACTCGGCCATTTCAGAGAAGAACGGAAGTACAAGAAGGATGATACAAAAATGGCTTTGATTTACTCTGCAGGAATTTAGAAGACCGAAATAAGCGCTAAATTGTGGCCAGTTTACTGTCCACATTTGCAAGATGGTCCACAAGTACAATGCTGGCATTTGCATCCCGGTTTTCCACATCCGGCTCCTCCTTGCTGCTGTCCTTCACCGTGTTCCTTGGCCTTTCCCTCCATTTTCGGTTCTCCCTCATGAGGATTCTCTCTGACGTGATGGGTTTGACTCTCCAGCTGGGCCTCCGAGTAGTCATCTGGAAACCACAACAAAAACATTAACTAGAACAAGAAAGGTCAAGCTAATTTCGACAACGAAGTTCCAGTTTAAATCGTAATGTAGCAATGAAAAATTACAACATCAGTGGTTAAAATGATAATTAAAGAACCGGAAACTATGACTGGAAGTTACAGCAAACGGTCGAAAAATGTTTTTTACTTACATGGCATCCGCTCTCGTTTTCCGAGCTCCGGGCAGCCTGGAATATCCCGGTCGTAATCCTGAGGATTGACCTTGTTGTCAGCGTCGGCCATTCTTGAAATTTAGACTTAATTCAGGAAATCTTTAAATTCGCTGTACAAATATTCTTCACAAAAAGCAATTTTCGGAAAATGAACTGCGATCAGCTGCACTGCGCACCACACTGCTTGCTGCGTAGTATTCGATTCTAGCTGGAAATAGCTACAGAGAAACAATCGTTTCCGCCTTGGATCCGTCGTCTCTCTTCATGAAATCAGACTTGAATTCCCCATGGTTTATTCATCACCCTTGTTTGTTTATTATGGAAATTACTCGGCATAGAAAATATTAAGTTAAATGTGCGGCGGAAGACACCAAAAAGTATGGCGTTTGGAATGTATTTCCTGTTGACCATGAAGTTTGTTTACCTCCTCGCTGATTCGTCGAAGCGAGGGCGTGGAGTGGTACGGTATGTTTTGAATTATAATCGACTTGACCTTCACCCAGGCACCCTCAACGCGGATAGATGGCGCCACATATACATAGGGTACCGAGAACTGACAGAAATGGATCACGAATTGATTCTAGGGGGTTCGCTGAAATTTACGACTACGTGAAACACCTGACTAATGAAATACGAACAAAGCAATGTAGCTGCGGCAGTTTCCAACGAGATGTCGATTGAAAAAGAAAAGAAAAGTGAAATCGTTTACAAACACAGTATAATAAATTGACCGTAAGAAATAAATATGAACGCCTTATGCCAGAGTGAGATTGACATTAGGTTTTTCCGTTGTGATCGGAATACCAGTAGTCGCCGGAGGGGAGAAAATCGGACTTCCGGTTGTCGTAGGTGGCGCTGCGGTCGTTGTAACGGGCTGAACGACGCTCCAAGCAGCCAAGTTATTCGAGCTCTCCAGTCCAGTCGGGAAGTTACGAGCCAGGTAATCCAGATATTGTTGGCGGTAGGCAACCGGCAGAATTCGGAGCTGTTCGTAATGCGCAGGAATGGTCAGCCGGTAATTCTGTCCAGTTGACGTCTTGAAAACCGGCAGTGGTTCGAAATTGTTCGGCGGGACGTTCCCGGCAGAATTCTTATTTGCTGTGTAGTCTTGAAAACCATTCTTGTTATACGGAAGCTGATCAGCGCTGGCGAATATTTTGGACAATGCTTCTCCGGGGTTTTTGGAAGCGATGGACATGAAATTCTGAAGACCGGAAGGAAGCGGCGGAATGACATATCCGGTGGAGGTCTGCTGGGCAGCGGCTAAACTCAGTGGAAGAGGAGGAGATGTCGGTCCCTGTTCCGGATAATTATATCCAGATGGCGAAGGGGCAAAATAAGTCGAGCCTACAAAGCACATCTTTTATAATCAGATTTATGGTTTAAAATTGTATGCAGTTGAAATTTTCATTTACATTACGTATATCTACCTTGATTTTTTCAGGTGTTAAAACCACGAACGAATTACCTTGTGATCCATGTGCGAAATACTCTGATGGAAGCTGGACGTTTCCGCTTTGACCGGAAGTTTGCTGTTTGGAATAAGTTTGCAAGAACTCGTTGAACTGTCCGGAAAATAACTTATAAGCTGCTAACACAGCTGCATATTGCGATGGAGAAATCTGCGGCTCTTTCAATGCAGGTTCCCGGATGCTAATCGGCATTGGTGAGAAACTCGGATAAAGCCCACTGTGGTTCGCAAAAATATTTGGAATGTAGTCCGGAACCCCAGACTGTTGTTGATACGAATTGGATAATGTTGGAATCTCTTGAGAGTATTTGGACTGCTGGAAAATATTAGCGCCGGAGAATCTGCCGGGTGGCATATTTTGGAACTGGGAGAAACTGGTGGGTGTGAAATCTGCGAAGGTTTCGTGACGAGGGCTCAATCCGACCAAGCCAGAGACCGGAACTGAAGCGACGAAGTTGTTGTAGATTGGGTTGTGATCGAGGAGCTGAGAAACTGTGAGGGGCTGCGGAGCACTTGCTGCCGGTGGCTCCGCTTTATAATAAAACGGGCAACACTACGAGAAAGACATTTGGAATCTCGAAAAGCCACTTAATAAAAACCAAAGGTCAACTACAATAGCTGACAAGGCTAATCGCTGACAATACATAAACAAACCACTTTTCAATCGCGGTAAGGCTGTGCAGCCGCTGAAGAGGTACATATAGTGAAACATCAATATTTATTCTCATATTTCATATTAAACGTTGAAAACCAAAATGTCAGAACCGGAGAAAATTTAGCTTGAACGACTAAAAAATGAAATTTAAAACAAACCTGAATCCACGTGAAATGCTCTTTGTTGTCCCATGGATTAACCTACCACAATGACATTATTTTAATATCAGTGATATCGTTGTATCAAATTGATATTTCGCGAGCAATGTCGTATCCTCGAGGTCTTACCGCTTTTCCAATGCCGGTGACTAGATGGTGGGTGTCACACTTCACCAGCCATTCTCCCGTGTAATGTTCACCGAAGCTAACGCATTGATTTCAGAAATGATTACACAATGAGAAGAAATTTCGTTTTACCGATCGAAGGTCTTTTTGTAATAACAACGGTTATAGTCAATCTGATATCCGACTGGTGTCTCACCTGAAAAGAAAATCCGATCCTGAATATGTTCGTTATATTCCAAAGCTGTTCTGAATAAATTGCTTACAGCATTTCATCAATGATGGGACAAAAGTCGGACTGCTGCTGGGTTCTTTATAGATGCCTGAAAATAATAATGATATCCAAAATTGTCGCTTAGCTAACTACGTATTAAAACAGAAACAAACCGGAAACGAATAGTTGCGTGGAATTAGTGCCGTCATCCTGGCTCTGGCAATGTTGTTCGCCGGCAGTCAAATTTCTGAAAGCAATTTTATTCAATTCAGTATAAAATTATTGTTAGTTTCTGTTTTTGTACCTGACAACGCAAGTTGGATAGTACGGATAGACTCCTCGGGTGGACTCCTTCAACGGAAACAGGAACGCGCACCACAGCCCTAAAACATGAAATGCTGATCAGTAATAATGAAACGCCAGAGGCTCAGTCGCTAATTTTGCGGAAATGGAAGCCAGAAGCCCCGGAGCATTTTGCTCTTGTATTTTTCTGGCAATGTGGCCTGAAAAATTATTCAAAAACGCACCAGATAATCCTTCGAAATGTGAATCATCGTCGCGGACGGCAACTGCTCCTTCACCTGAAAAGAAACTATATAATTGTCCTGCAGCATATTTCGTAATCTAGAAAAAATACCGTCATTGCATTCAACGAGCCATTGATGGTTTGCATCATCAAAACCGCCATCCTGAAAAGTACCGGTTTCAAATCAGTTATCTGATCTGAATATAAAATGTTTTAAAACTGAATACAGTAATTAACGTGAGTTGACAATCAAAATGAAATATGTGGATCAGGAACACGCGTTTTCTAAGAGCCTGTGTTAGCCGTGCTTTTCAGTTCACACAAAACTAATATCAGAATTTGTTTTCAGTGACCTTTCACATTTTCTCGGTATAGTGAAAATTTATTTGTTCCCTTACTGATTCGTCAGTTACGATTTAAAAAATTTTGTCTGATTAATTACTGTTCTCAAAACTTACCTGATTTTTGGTCAACAAATGGCAGTCGCCGGTACCTGAGACAAAACAGATTTATATTAAAACCAGTCCCAATGTACGTCTTTGATTTTGATTATTCACATACCGTAACATCGTCGAGACGAATAATAGCAATCAACGCAATGCAAAACTGCCCAGATGAGACCAATCCAAAATATTCGCATATCCATTTTTACGAAATTAGAATCACCCTCTACCAGTTAAGCAAACTGCTGATGAACACTATGGATCGGCAAAGGAATAATATTCCACCTGTTGAATGTCACTCAGCAAAACTGCTTCAGAAGAACTTTGTTCACTCCTTGATGGAGGACAAAGACGGTCCATCCAGAGCCATAATTATCCTCAAAAGGCCAGCCAGGTAAAGCCTTTGTCTTGTCAAATTATCATCAACTAGAACGAGGATGGGAACAAGAATTTATTTCCGAGCTTAAAAGTTAGGGTCAATCGCCGCTTAGATTTCGTTCACCTCACTCATTTGACTACAATGTCATAAGGTCCATCTGATTCGCTCCCAAATTTTATTTACGATATTTGCAAGCCACAAATTTCTTGATAATATGCTGTTATAATGCTTTTCACCAACAAATCCAAAGAAAAACAATTCCGCGTCCATCGAAAAAATATCAAAACTGAGAATCATTCTTGAACGGAGTTTCACGAACTATAACGATTTTTTCGAGTAAAACAATGGAATTCCAGTGGGAATGTCAAAAGCCGTTTCATAACTCCGGACGGAATATTTCTTAAATTTGGTCAAAATTTTCGGACTGTGCGGTTGGAATGCTAACCCGGCCATCATTCAGTCTCGTCAAGAGTCTTTGTTCCAGTGGCGAGCCCGTTGATTCCGAGGCGTCGTATTTCGAGTCGAAATGCGCATCGCTCCCATCGATATAGCGAATATCGCTGTTGGTCATCATACCATTCAAACGCTCCTGTTCGCGCTTCTTCAGCTTTTGTTTCCTGACTGGCCGATCCGACTAAAAATAAAATCACACTAAATTCCAAAATCCAATAAAAAATTCGAAATCAAAATTCGATAAAAAAAGAGTTCGATAAAATCGTCGTCATAAAACCAGTCACATGCGATTCATGTAAGGTTTTCGTACTATTCTTTCATAATCGTGGTTACTTTTCATCAGCAGTTAAAAAGTATGAGTAAAATTGACCAGATCCAACGTGAATTTTTCGTCTCAAAAATGGGCTCACCAAATCAGTGTCAAAAATGGTGAAGCTTTTCGCGGGAAGCCAGCATCCCTCGCCATTCATGAATTCTCCGTCGATCTGATATCCTTTGATTAAAATCGAGCTTCCATGGAACATGAGCATCAATCCTCCAATTCCAAGCAAATGACAAATCCATGCACTCAGTTCCGAGTTTTCATAATAAATGAAGACATCGCAGAATCCCCAAATACTATGCCAGACATGAATGCCGGCAGCCAGACAAAGAAAAACGTAGACATCCTCGAAAATCAATTTTAAAATCCAGTGGTAATTTTTCTCGAGCTGGGTTGAAATACTGGATGCCGGTTTTTGTAGAAGAAGACAGATAATCGCGAGAAGGATACCTAGTCCCCATGTTAACAAATATAACTGGTAATAACCAACTGCAAACAGGTCGCGCTGGGCCGTTTCGTTATACGGAGTCTTGAATGGAAGCACCACTGGATAGAAATTGTCCAGGATGAGGAAAGCGCCGCGGATGACGAAAACTATCAGGGTTCCGCAAACGGCGATTGAGAAGAGATTGTCCAGAAAATACAAAATCTTTTTCGATCTCTGCAAAAACAAAATTGGCAAAAATCAAGTTCAATGCTATAATGTGCACGCTGAGGAGAAAATTCAATGACTTGTTCTAACAGCTTTTATTTGCTGACTTGTAGCCCTAGAAAAATTTCTCAAAAGAATGGATTTCTCAGCTTGCGTCAGCCATCTGATTTATAATGTATTAAATGCTGATTGATGAGTTTCATGAAATCATTTAAACAAATTAAAAATGGTTCCTTCCCTTCTCAAACGTGCAAGATCAAACGTAAATTTTGCTGCTAAACTGACTGGCAAAAAGTCTTATCGAACTAATCAAACACATGACCTTTGTAATAAGTTGATACGTAGTTAGAAATTCCGCCGAAGGTTAAAGGCTGGTCAGTTTCATAATAAAACAGAACGCAGATATATTTAACCCGCCTAACGATAACACTGTTTGAACTTACCGGAACTCGAAATCGGGTTTGTACGGAGAAGAAGTAGTCGTCGAAGTCCGAAGCAGCAACAAGTGGTGGTGAGATGGTATTTCGCAAACAGCGCAATACGATCAAGCCGACAAGTCCGACGAGGAACGAACCCAATCCGCTGTAGAAATCTTTTCCCAAATAGTGGTCCCACAGTGCCCAAGCTCCTACAACAGAACAAAATTAAACGACGAGCCACGATGTTTTCAAAAAAGGATCACTTTCGATGCATTTTTTATTTTCCTCACGAATAAACATGTTTATTATTGACATCTTTGTGCAGTGAAGTTGCTTCTGGGGGCGGTTTCAGAAAGATCACGTAAAAAACTGAACATTAAATTGCTTTCCATATTTGGCAGATTATAAACTGGTGCCAGATTAAAGAGCGAATATCACAGCTAAATGTTCATGATCCAGATTTTCATAAAATGAAGAACGCTCAAAAAAAAGAAAATACCATGTCCTTGCTTCCTAAACGTCCAATTTTTGAAAATTATTTTCATTTTCTTGTGACGATCCCTACTCCGACAATTTTCATGTTTTACATTTTCCCCCATATTCTTGTATATCATTAGATTGTGGGATTCGGAAATTATTCGGAAAAAACGTGCTTAAAATTACGTATTATGCAACACATTGAAGCACCTGGCGAAGAACGAGAAGAATCAGTGAATTTTTTTGTAGAAGTAAATTGCTGAAATAATAGGTCTGCCAAGCACATGTTGTCAATCACCTCCGGATCAAATGCAAAAGCTATCAAACAGCCTGGTAATCCAAATTCACTCAAGAAATAATGACAAAATTATTTACCAGGTACCAGACTTGTGGCTTTTACCTGGACTAAGCCGGTCCAGTGAAAAAACTAGTGGTCGATTGATATGGTTATTTCGGATATGATTGTTATACAGTACAGTATGATGGTTCTAATTCGCATGTGAGACCACTTCTTGGTTGAAGCGGTTAGACGCTCATAAAAGTAAAATTATGAAAATGGGAAGTCTTTAGTAATTCGAAAGTTTAGGGACTTAAATTATTAATTTCATAGTAGAGAGGCCTATAATGGAACGGGGACCTTGGTGGGGAAATCTATAGAGAAACAGGGACTTTAGGGACGCCTTTAGTGATTTTCATTATTAAAACGTGGAAACGGTCGAAGGTAAAGCGATTGCATTAAAAGTGCACTCAGTTTCAAAACAAATGTAAGTGACCAGCAAATAAGAGCAAACTGACCTCTCCAGTGGTTCACCAGAATAATTCCGAAAACATAGCAATAAGCGCGCTTCCAAAATAATTCAGCAACCGGCGACTTCAGCCCACAAATCCTTGTCCTCAACCAATCTTGGAGATAGCTGAAGACCATAATTCCAGTGATTCCCAGAATGAGAGAGAAGACCAGACTGTATAACCGCGGAGGCTCGTACAATGGTACAGCAGAGGGAAACACATAGAACTACAAGGAAAATACATCTTATCAATTTTTCAAAAAACATTTTACTATTAGAATTATTTACCTCCAAAAGGTAAAATGTTCCTCTCCAGTATGAAACCACCAAAGGTGCGAGGACCAAAATGGATAATAACGCATCCGCCGAATGTCCCAGCCATCGCACAGCGGGACTTCGGGTTTTTGGTTCGCCGGTTGCCATTTTCTCCAACAGACTTCCAACAGACTTATCCGACTGCAAATTTGGAAGGGACAGACGACAACCAGACTGCGATTTCTTTCAAATTAAAATGGTTTCCGGCGACAATAATTTATTGCCTGCAAGACATTTACAGTTTCTTACTAATCTGTCACTCAAAAAACAAATGTACTCACCTAGATTATTCCATCAATGGAGTTTGAGAAGTGGAAGTTCTGTGTTTTGCAGACATCACACGCCATCCCAAAGAATGCAGAAACGGAGAAAAAAATCCCCAACAAGATAACCGCGTGTTCTGAGATTAATCAGCTGTTGGAATGCAAAACTTCATCGCGCTCGGACGGATGGGTTAAATTACACCTTCAAACGAACTCTGCCCGATCTACATACAACGTTTTGGCAGGCAGCCAGTTTAGATTAAAGTCACAAGCACAAAGTTAATCAAGAGTGGAGAAATGGCCACTTGCGATTCGAATGAAATATCAGGCCAGAGAGTGGAAACGGAAATCTGAGATTTGCAGGCTATTCATCGAATTAGACACTTTAATGTGCAAGTTTTAAAAATTAATGGTATTACAACCGGAAATTAAAGCCGTTAACACTGTGTTCTAGCAATCCCTCGCGAGAACACAAGATGCAAAAACTATATGTCGTGGATCAACCGCCTGCAAAAAGGTCACGAGTATACAAGAGAATTTCTGCAGAGCCGACTAAGCAGAATCCGTCTAAAAATTAGAAACAAGAAATCGAAGCTGCCTGTAACATTTCGATAAAGTGGTTCAGAGATACATACAAACTCAGCAAAATATTTCCGCTTACTTTCAAGAGGAAGTTCGGATAGACAGAAGTAAACCATGCCAAGATTTCAATATTACCTAGTCCCTTGCTTATACAACAAGCTGAATAAATAAACCTGCGCTCAGCCGGTCCAGGATGAGGTCCTCAACAAAGCGCAACTGATCGATCCCCGGAATACAGTATACAAAAATGTATGAGCATTCGACCTCATCCAGTAAAAAGCGATTATTGTCTATCACTGAAATCAATAGGAAGTCCCAGCCGAAGCCTTTCATTCCACTTCCGGTTGGTTTCTGCAGATATAGAATTCGGTATACACGGAAATCGATGCGTGGTGAAATAAAAAACTATGCGAGAAACGGATGGGATTTCAAAAGAAATCAGGTCTTCGATTGGATGATTTGCCAGGAAATCACGATCCGCCAAGAATAACAGAATTCGCTAAAGTTGCAGAAACTGCATTTGTAATGCGGCCAAGAGAAACCTGGGTGTAAGAAAGTTGATGACAAGGGATAACAGCATTAAGAATAAGGCAGTATCCGCGAAACTATTCCAGACACGACACGAGCGAAACTGCTGAGAAATCAAAAACAAGGGCTCACTTCCGGTTGAAATTCATTTCGTCCCGATCACATTTCTGACCAGAAAGTGTCAGCGCGAAAATTCCCTCAATTGCGAATTTCAACAAACATCTTTATAATAAACAGATTCGGGTAATTCCGATTGCACACAAACGAAAACAAAAATACAAAAAAATCAGAAAGTGTACCTCCGAAATCTATTTTCCTCGCTGTCGCTGATACTTCGGCCTCTTGTAATCAAACGGTCGTGGCTCACGAACTTGAATCATCCTGTCCAATTGCTGCAGAATTTCAATGCTGGTGAGGTTCGCGGATTTTATGATACATTGTCCGCCATCCAAAAATTTTGCACGAAGATATGGTTCGCTGCGGTCGTCAACAACGGTGGTCTTGATCTCTGCACGAGGGTTCGTTTTTTCCACAGCACTTGTTGTTAATGCCCATAATGCTCTTCGTAAAGAACTAATATTTTTCGTCCATGGATCAAACTGGAACTCAATTCCTGTGATGGGTTTCAAATTGATCAGCTCCATTTGTTTCGCCATCGATCGTTCATAACCGTTCATCAACCTCGGCTTTCTCGTCATCTTTCCCGGCCAGTGACGAAAATAGCCTAATAGCAATTGTGGCGATACCTTCATCCTCGAATTTGAAGTGCTAGAACTCCTTCTTGGATCAACAAACAAACTGACATCTGAAAATCTTGAATTTTGGAACAATTTGATGTCAACTTTCATAATGACCCCCCCCCCCCGTTACTTCATCTGGCTTCCCCCTTGGTTTGTTTTGAGATCGTGGTCGTGGATTCTTTGACTTGGATTTTTGGTAGACTCGTTGATTTTCTCACTTTGCAGTTGTTCCACTGTCGTGGTCTTGTGTGGAGAACTTGTGTGGAATTATTGGTCGTAAGTTGACCGAATTCGCAATCTCAGTTTACTCGGTCGGAACATGGGCTCTGCCGTGGAGACCTCCGAGACTCCAAAGAAGGCTTTGGCTGTTGCGCAACCACTATTGGACTTGTTTTGGGAATTAGCGGAATTCAACCAAGTTAAACAAGCCCATGCTGCTGCAAAATTAGTGCAGCAGCTAAAAACGGATGCTGTCAAGGAAGAGGAACCCGAGGTATGTAGGAGACAGAAACGTTGTTTCCGTTCGTTTTCCCCGTAGTTACCGACATGTGTTTTTTAGGGTGAGGAAGCTGGGCACATCCCTTCGAACATTGATTACTGCTTCAATCGGCTTGTCCGAGGACTTGCTTCTAATCGAAAAGGAGCGCGATGGGGATACGGGGCTGCGCTCACTGTTGTAAGTCGGAAACCTTTCCTGCCACACTGAATTACATTTTTCCGTCGATCAGTAGTTGCTCACTTCTGGTTTCCGAAAACGACACCAGGAAACTAATTTTGCAACACGTGAGCTGAAGGGAAATTTGTTTTTCAGCTTCTCCAGGAATTTCCTTCCATAAGAACCACCAAAATTCTTCAAGATATGGAAAATCTTCTCAGAATCAATTCGCCTCAAGATATGAAGTCTGTTGGAGTTGGAAGATTGACGCTTTATATGATATTGGTCAACAGCGGACGAATTGCCGATATAACGGCCAGTAATCTGCGCTTGGTTGTCGAAGGATTGTTTCAACTGGAACGAGAAAAGGCTTATTTGAAGTCTGGCGCTCAAGAAATTTTAAAGCAGCTTGTGAACAAGGTATAAAAGGTTCCTCAAAATTCTGAGTAACGAAAATTTCACGGGATCTCTCTCCAGGTCCCGGTTGACCACTTCGAAAGAATTCTGCTTCCGCAGTTGAAGACTCACATTGCCAAACCTCTGTCGGAAATGGACTTGGACTCACTATATTTGTTATTCAAAACTTCTCAGTCGCATGAGGTGATACAGAAGCGCTCAGAATAGTTTCCGGTGGTTTTCAGTCGGTTTACTTTCAGAAAACTTTGCGTCCGATTATCAAACAAAATCTTGGTTCTCCGGATATCTTCGCAACAGCCAATGTCCCGGCCATCTGTAAGCTTCTGATGAAGACAACGGTCAAAAATGATGTGTACCATCCGGCTGTTCTGGAATTTGCGGATGAGTTTGTTTCGCGACCAGCTGCGTTTGCAGACTTTTGGTTGAATATGGTTACACTGGCATCAGCTGAAACTCCGTGGAAAGCTCGAATTCCGTTGGATATTGTTCAGCATTTGTTGAAGAGAACGGAGAATCCTGTTAACCTTTCCCTCATTTTGACCAAGCCGTTTTTGGTCTATCTTTTCCGTAACTCCGCAGAAAAACGAGGCATCTCGGATGGATTAAAGGCTTTATATCTGAGCGCGACTAAGTGAGTTTTTTAAAAAACCCGAAATCGAGTATTTTCGTTTTAATCTTTTTAATTTATTTTGTTAAATTTGGATTTTTAGAGCACTCCAAGATGTATTCTCTGCTGTTCACAAAGAGACCGATCAGAAAGTCCTGATGGAGATCGTCGATAACGTTTTGGAAACAGATCCGACCGATGATATTCCGAAAAACAAGTCCTGGTCACATTTTGTCAGTGGTGTCTTACGTCGCTTGGATGCCGGTAACGCTGCTAGTATCAGCGATAGACTGATTGCCACCGTCAATGTATCTGCACCGCATGCTGAACATGCGATTCGAATCATCCATATGCTGGAGCAGATTTGTTTCGACAAGATCAGGAGTGTTGCTGATGTTGCTACTTTCCGGAGTGTTCTCCATTTCCTGGCTCGAACAGGTATGTGACTATCACTCTTCTGTTCGAGAATCATCGGTTTTTTGCTCGAAATTATTTTCGTATGGTGGAAGCTGTTTTGTGGTGATCGAAAATATTGTTTTCATTTGAAATAGTTCTCTATCCTCGCGATTAACTCTATCCTCGCGATTAAATGGCGCAGGCAACTGTGACGTAGTCAATGGATAGCTGTGACGTAGTCAGTGGGTAGCTTGGCGTAAGTTTTCTCGTTAGTTATTTTGTAGTTTTTTAAATATCGTGATTTTATTAACTTCATAATATAGATCATCACATTCTATGAACGATCATATGTGGTTAGGATGGCAAAGGTGGAGCAGTTAGTCTAAAAAATGGGTTTTCCGACCATCTGAGAAGCTTTTCAAACACTTGATCGTTTTCGGGGGGTATATAAGCCCGTTTTACCCAATGAATTTCGAGATGATTCCATCTCACATATTAAATTGGAAACAATACAGAGAAGATTAGCATGGCCCCTGCGCAAGGATGACACGCAAAATCGTGAAGCGTTTCCAAATTTTTTTGCCTTCATTGAAGTTATGCATTGGTATATTTTTTCATGATATGAATACATCAGAATCAAAATCACGGTAGCCGAGGCCAAGTTGTGAACTGAAAGTGGAAAACCCGTTTTAAGATTGAATTTTATCTTATAGATCTCGGCAATCTAGAAATCGAAAATTTTGTTTGTTTTGCAGCGTATCCGAAGAATACCGAAATCAACCAACAAGTAACTGATGCCGCCAAAAAAGATCTGGGACGTTTTATAACCTCATCCGCAATCGATATGCACGCTCATGGAAAACAGAAAAATCCGCTGTGGTCTGGATCAGAATCGAAAAAGGACCTGCTGGTCAAACTGGCCGTGATCGAGTCCATTATTGTGGATAAAGAGGCTGCTGTTGAATTGGAACACGAAGCAATACGGAAAGATGCGCTTTCTTTGAATACGAAAATCAAAAACCTACAAGTGAATGTAAGAAAACCGAACTCGTTAAATCGAAACTTTTTCTTCCAATACTAAGGCTTTGCTGACCGAACTTCTTGGTTTTCAGGTTGTTTTCCAACAAGTACTTCAGCTTATGGCTTTGTCGGTCGCTGGGTTTTGGATTCACACCCAGCCGGTCTTGTGCCGGGAAATAATTGATGAATTGACTACTTTACACAAGAATTTGAAGAAACAAGGGAAACAGGCGGAGGATTCGGAGATTGCGGAAAAGATATTGCCCTTTTTGATGTCGCTGCTGGCCGTGAACAAGTGGATGTTCCCGACTGTGGAACTGGTCTTTCGAAATCTCTGTCCATTTTTGGACGAAAAATCGCTTGATGTTATTGTTGAAGTTCTTCAACCGGAAAGCACCGGTGACGATGACGAAACTATGGATTTCGAGTCTTCGGGAGAAGAAAATGAAGACGATGATGGTTCTGAGTTGGAAGATTCAGAGGAAAGCCCGGAAGACATCTCGATCGATCGAGCCGTTCTCAAACAAGTATGTGTTTCTTCATTTGAAATATTTATTCAATTAGCGATTCAAGCTAGCGATTATCAACAGAACGTGCACTAGCATTTGATCTTTTCTTGATGATCCGCTTATTAGTTAGCCGTTAAATAAGTAGTAGCTTTTTTAAATTTTTGGTTTATCATGTTCGTTTTTTGTTGCAGATGTGGTTTTCTTGAAAATCCAGGGAGTTGAAAATATGTTTAACCTTCCGTTTTCAGGTGCCCGGAATTGCAGACGAAAACGACGAGGAATCGGAGCCGGATATGGACGACGATGCCATGTTCCAGTTGGATGAAGTCCTAGCTAACATTATGCGCGCTCGCAAAGCCGAAAAGAACAAATCGGATGAAGAAGTTGACCCGCGTCTGCGTGCTCTTCAGTTCATCAGCATTTATTGCTCATTCCGAGAATCCGACCCGTTGCTTATTTTATCCATCGTACTTCCTATCATGCGAGTTGCCAACGAAAAATCACAGGGAGCCCAGCGCCAAAAGCACAGTCTCTTGGTTAATGCTGCCGGGCGGTCGCTGAATGTCTTGAAGATGCACCGGAAGTGGGAGATCAAAGAAATCCACAAACAAGTCTATAAGGAGGACATCACGGAAACGTTTAAGGAGTTGATTGCAGAAAGTGGAAAAGTACATGAACTGAAGTTGTTCCAGCAGTTTTCCGAAGGTAGGTCATTCTTTTCGATTATTCCCAATTTATAAGATGATAACCGCAAAAACTGGTTTGCTTCAGTCGGTACTTCGAATTTCCGTGAACTGTTTAATTTGATCTTTCTTAGTTTATACGTATTGATTTCTTTTGGTTTCAGGCGTTCTTTTTGGTTTGCGAATTCTTCTGCTCTACACAGCCGGACTTCCAAAAGGAACTCCTTTCCTCAAAGACCTTCTGATCAATATTCTCCAGGATTTCGCCACGAAACGCGGTTCGGCTTTCGCTCACACGCTGATGGACAAACTCGTGAACTGCTCGAATGAGTACGCCGTTTCGATTCTACCGGAAGTGTTGAAAATTGTCTTCTCCCAGGATGAGACGAAGAAGTACCTGGCTATTCGACAAGCGCAACTGTGTGCCATCACGTCGAACGTGCTGCGAAGCTCATCCAAAACCGCCGGGGTCAGTAAAGATGAAATGAAGACTTTCATGCTGGTCTTCGGGACAGAATATTCGGAATATATGAAAAGATTGGCGGAAGCTGCCGAGCCAATTAAAGTGAAGAAATTACTGGAGGAAACGACTGATTTGGCGCGGATGATTATTTCTTGGCATGGAAAGCTCAGAAAATCGTCGGTTGAGATTGAATCGTTGGGCTATTTCTGGAATTTGGAAGAAATGGAGGAATTGGCGGATAAGCTCTTGAAGGCCAAACTTGAAGCTCCTGAATGCAAGGCGGCGAAACGGAGTGTGGTTGCATTGAAAGTTGCGCTGGCTTCAGTGCAGAAGAAAGCGAATGCGAGAAGCGCTGAGGAGGCGGAAGAACCGCAAGAAAAGCCAGCAAAGAAAGCGAAAAGAGAATCGGCTAAGAAAGCGGATAAAGAATGATTCAGCTTGGTAGCATTTCATCCCCATTGTTGTTTTATTTATTCCCAATTGTTCACTTAGTCGTTAACGTTTTCGGAAATCAGTCGATGACTGATTATGATACGAGTTATGTTAGAGCAGATAAATACCCTTTTCGAAAGTTGGGGGAAGACAGTACTTACCGTGGAATGAATACAACAGATAGTCTTTGGCGATTGAAAATCCCGGCAATACTGTACTGTGGAATGACAAATTTGTCAAGTTCAAACTGGACTGGAGTTGAGGTCATCCTCCAAAATTGAAGAAACGCTTTCCGCTTCACTTTGCTTAGCGAGACGGGGGGGGGGGGGGGGGGGGTC